>JABUQX010041543.1:0-40689 GCA_015478945.1 Trachelipus rathkii
GAAATAACATCAGCCTAACATAATACACTTACACGAATGGTTGCGAAATTACCTTTATAACCAATAGTTATATCTAACATTTGTTAACTACAGAATAAAAACATTAGTAATCATTAATGGAACCTATTAGAATGTATGAGTTCGTCAAACAACAATACATTACACAGCAAAACCACCTATCCCTGCTTTTCAATCATATCAACAGGCAGCTAAAGCAGTATTATTATACAATATTTCCATTAATACAAAGTGTTCAAAAACTATCAAAAAGATACGTCAGCATCCCATTAGAACCAGGATGACACTTCATTCATCAAAATGTTCTTGAAATTAACATCATTTGAACCATGAGTGTAAACGTTGTTGAAATTAGCTTAAAGTCCACTGTTCAAAAATCTAAAATAAGCGTATAAACGATACATACAGAATTCAACGAAATTAAACGCTTATAGCTAAATATTTGCGCTGAACTATATACAATATATTACCATAACATACCTGACGTAATACTTTATTAGCGTGTTAAGTAACTGCACGACTACAAAGGTAATATTAACAATCTCAAGCTACGTAGACAGTGGAGCTTTCATACTTTGCCTATGAAGAAACCTAGAACCATAACAACTATGTTAAAGAATCGGTGATCGACGAGCTACACAGAAAAAAAGTTTTACAGTATAGCAATCTTAGGTAGAAACTATTTAGTCCATATATGGTCGTGTGTTGAAAATAATAGTCAAGGTCTACTCACTTCAAAATACAATAACTTACATTGATCTAGAAGAAGGATTTTTATCGTATAAGAGAATAGAAATACAATATTACGGAGGGAAGGAAAAATATTATGTCGAGAATGCGAGGTGTATGGCATTGGTGATCATTTGCGTATTTTTGCAGTTAATAAGATGGCGTGTAGCTTTATACTTTATTGCTAAATTAAACGCAATTACACGAAGTTAATGTGTTAAAATCATTCTTGTAAGGCATAAGTACTATGGTATTTAAGATTGATTAATTAATTCATTAGATAATATAGATGGTGAGAAAATGCAGCTCTGCTAAATTTATGTTAGACGCAAAAGAAAGTTCGGTTACCTGAAGTGCTACTTTCTTCAAACAAGGATATTTATCTTTATCTTCGGACATAAGCCAGAAATTATTGTCTGCAGATCTCGCTTTGAGGTTAATGTCAGAGATTAGCTTTACAAATCTCGTTTTGGAATTAGTCATCTCCTTCTCAAAATAGCTTTGAAAATTTTCCATCTTATATAAAGTTTATAGTATAATCAATGAAGGCGATAGAATTATAATAATATAAATATATAATAATATAGATTTATCCTATATATAAACGTATGGATGATAACCCGATGGCCCGCCTCTAGAGAGACAATATACTAGTGTAAAAAAAACAGACAATAGTTACTCTCATCTATGTTTTTTATATCGCAATAGCAGCCAACATTTCGAGAATTCCTCAAAATTTTATTTAAGTTTCGGCTTCATAGCTTCAAAATGCCACTTAGTCATCGAATTTTTTGACAAAAGCATTAAGATTTGATATGTTCTGATACAATATTTTTCTCATGACTGTCGAGGTTATATAGATAAAATAATTAGTTGTATCATCCACCATCCTATGTCGGCGCAAAACCGATATAATTGCCAATAAATCAACTTTTATTAAAAGATGCATATATAATGACTGGTATTTAACTTTCGATCGACACAAGGGCCTCTCTGGGATCGAAACCGGTCGATTACGCGAATCAGACACGTTTAGAGCAAAACAAACTAGCTAAAAAATAGACAAACTGATAGTTTGCAAACAGCGCATATAATAAAAACAGAGTCGAATTTGTTAGCGACATATAAGCTTTCAACTTACTTATTATTATTCCATTATTATAAAATAAAATAAAGTAAATACTATTAATTAAAATAAATTAGTAATAATTATTATTATTATATATTATTTATATTATTATTATTATTATTATTATTATTCCATTATTTATTATTATTATATTAGAGTAGTAGTAAGTAGTAGTAGTAGTAGATTAGTAGTAGTAGTGTAGTAGTAGTAATGAGATAAAAAGGAACGATAAGATAAGATAATGAGATAATAATAATAATAATAATAAATAAATTAATAATAGATAATAATAATGATAAATGAAAATAATATTAAATAATAAAATAACATAATAATTATGAATATATATGAATAATAACAATAATAAAAGCTTACAGTGGCTTGCCATTACAGCCTCTGTTTGATGCGCTGTTGCCAAACCTTTATCAGTTTGTCTAGAGTAAAGATTGAGGATGTTATACTTTAAGGTCTATTGTCAGCAGGGCTTTATGTCAGCGCGACTAATGTATGTCAGGTATGTTGTGGTACTATATGCTTTAGTTCAGGAAGGTTATTCATGTGTTAGCGAAAATTCAAAACCATTATTCTGTAGTTAGTTATCTATTATAAGTGGGTATTTGTTATAGTGTTGACAGTAGTTTTGCTACATTTCAACGCTGATTCGATAAGTGGTGTTTCAAAGATGGATCGCTTATATCTTGATAATGCACCAGACATTTTGATGAATGTAGTATCAATTCATAGCTCAAGATGCTGGATATCTTTGATATGGACACATAAGGTTGCTAAGGGAAATTAAATGTTAAATAATACTGCTTTTTAGCTGCTGATGATTGATATATGAAAACAGGTTATAGGTGATTTTGCTTGTAGTAATGAGGGTGAGAGATTGAGAGAACTTATCTCCATAGGTTGCAAATGTTAATGTCTTATTCGTAGTTCCAATGTTAGTATCTATTGTAGGTTTTCGCCCTTTATAAGTGTTAGATATGTTAGGCTTGTAATTTCTGTTACGTTTTGTTAATATACTATGACAATGTAAAATTAACACTGATTTGAGGAATTGATAAGGTATAAGATATTACTGTTTAAACTGGTGAAGATGTGTTAGAATCGTGGGGCTTAGGTTAGGTTTTTGCTAAGTAATGATGTAAGCAAACAAGAAGAATTTTAGAACTAATGGTCAATAAGAGCGTTTACTTTCATAGTTCAAGGAATGAGTGGTTATATTGAGTGATGGATGTGACACTCCTTCGATGAAGGTAGTAACAATTCATAGTTCGAAGTGCTGGTATGTTATGATTGGCACGTTTGTTAAGGATTTTCGTTAAAGTATTAACATCACTGTGAACTTTAGCCTGTTGCGACATTGGTGGAAGATGAGTGGGAAGTGATCATTGGAGGTTTTGTATGTTCGGTTAGAACTACATTACCTGTTGATAAGAGGCACACGTTGGTTGAATGATTAAGCCAGGCGTTATCATACGTGAGGTTTTTGTCGTTTGTGCTACATGCTATAGTTCTTAGCTGCAGGTTATGGGGTATGTTCGCTTTGGATTGATGTGAAAAATGTTACGTTGCATTATATTCGTTTGATCAGGTTATGATATTAGGTAAATTATTGAGTTTGTTATACCATGATATCTTAGTTAGGTTTATGATATGTAGCATTTATTTGATGTGAAAACCTTTTATGTTAGCATTTATTCGGCTGATAGTGATAGTTACAGTTTATGATAAATTTTATTAATACGCTATGTTAATGTAAAATTACATTGATATGGTAGAGATTATGCTTGAAAAAGTAACTTAGGTTACCTTCTGTATGCAATGATAATTACTTTACACTTGGCTAAATATGAAAACTTTAGTTATTGTTAACAGTTTATCGGCTTAAAGGTATGTTAGGGCCTTGTCGTGTACATTAATTCTTAGTTCGGGTTATGATTTGTTAGCTTATTGATGTGTGATAACTTTGGTACGTTAGAATATATTCGTTGTTCAGATATAAAGAACTTATTTTTATGTTATGTTTTCATAAAATGATACTCGAAATATTACTTGAATCAATAGATCAATAATCATGGAAGGCCCTTTAGGGGTGGGCAGGAGGAGGAGGTGGTGAGGGTGGTGATAATAATGACTATTACTCAGAAAATACTAGGACATATTATGATCAGCCCAACTTTACACTTTTATTAAATATTGTATGTTTTATTCAAGAACTATTTTTATGTGATGTTTGGATAAAACACTTTGTTAAAAATATTTTTTGCAAATTATTCGTGGGCTAATTATTGAGTTATTAGTATGTGAATTGGTTTAATTTGCGAGGAATATTAATTTGTTAATGGATGTAATTTTATACCCAATAAAAACTTTTAACAAAATAACACTTATGTTTCAGCTTTATTCTCAATTTAAGTCTCATACCATGATACGTTAGATTAATTAAACTTAAGAGTTAATGATAAAATTCTAGTTATGTGCCTTACAGAATATTAACGTCATAGGTAATGTAGAGTGAATGACATTGATATGTGGATATGCTTAGAAAGTGATAAAAATGATTGGTTACGGTGGTTAGGTTCTGGTGGATGAACCTATGTTAGACATAAAATGTTGTTAAGTGTTTAAAACTTTTGTAAATAATGTTCTGAATATTTTAATTGTATACATACCAGTAATTGACCTGTTATTTATCTTCTGTTTTGCTGGTTGTCTTTTTATTAAAGTAAACTTTGTAGCTTGAGCATATATTCGTTGATCAGTTGCTTGGTATACTAGAACTTTTAGATTTTAATTTATATTTACCGATTTATTTCGTATATTAATCGCAGTAACTTTCGAATACTCCTGACTTGTAGTCAAAATCGATACAACCTAGATGGCTGGCCGATGGTGGGAGGGATGTGATGGTGGGGCGGGTGTTTGATTACTGATTTACGTGCCCTTTAAGGAATCAGTAATAAGCTTATCAACACTTTACTATGAATATTTTCTACAAAGATACATACTCTTTTGTTATGTTTGGATTAAAACTTTGTTTACAATTATAAGTTGGTGATTATGATGGCAATAGGAAGTGGTTATGATAATATTTGATTAAAAGTAATTATGATGATAAATGTAAAAATAACTGTTGTTATGATTAGCAATAAAGTTTACGTTGTTACAGATAATGATTTGACAAGGTTATGATAAAATATTTGATATAAATATCACATTATGTTAATAGTAATAGTTAGCTTAATTGTTAATATGTTAAGAGATTACATGTCTGACTAAATGTGTGTATTAATGGTTACGTTACTATTTGATATGCTTATGATTTAGATATACTATATATTGTTATATGTTAGTGTGTATTATACTATTTGTTTAAAAGTTAAACAGTTTATATTTCGATGCTTTAAGGTGTTTGTAGCTATTCATGTTTTGGTGTCATGGAAAGAAGAAAAATTTCATGGAGAGAGAAACAAATTACATTTAGTGCACCAAAAAGTATCATTTAAAAAATGCTAGTTAAGCTAAGGTTATTTAAGGCAGCGACGTATGAAGGGGGGCTAGAGGGGCTACATTAATTTTGCTATTGTGGTACAAAAAAAAACAACTTCAACTTTATCTTAATATTCTACATTTAAAAAACAAATTCTAAAGTGTGAGAAATGTAAATTTATAGCAATATACCTTTCTGGTGAAAGGATTCGTAGAATAGCATATAGTATATTATAATTATTATTTAACTATTTATAATAATATTATATATACTATATATTATATAATATATATTTATTAATATGTATATATATTAACTATTTTCAGTATTATATATAATATATATATATAAATATATTATATATTATACCGTGTATATATAGATATATATATATATATATATTATTACTAATATATAGGAATTATAATATATATATTGATATATATATATATATCTCATATAATATATACATTATATATATATATTATAATTAATTATATATCCAATATCAGGCCGGCTATCGTAAAATTTATAGTGTGTCGATCTGACATTAACACACAATTTTTATATTACATTTATATAATATATATGATATATTATATAATATATAATATATAATAGTATATCAAATTATATATATATATTATTATATATATAATATATATATATATATAATATATATATATATATAATCGATCATGTCGTTTATCCCCGTTCCACTTCATTTTAGTCTATTACCATTGATTGTATACCGAATTCAACACATTTCCATAAAATTAAGTGAAAATGCCTAAATTCAAATTGAACTTTGTTATTAAGCAGCTTCAATTCTTAAAATATGTAAAAAAAAGAAAAAGTATCATCTTTGTACCTATCTAAAAATTCCATAGGCTTACCTGTTTGTATGTAGTTTAATCTATTTTTAAATAAAAACTCTAAGTTAATTACTTAATTAATTAAGTAATTTATTTTGTTAATATTGAAAAACTTCATTGTTAAAAAAAAATAAATGAAATAAACGCATATGGCCCCAAGAGAACTTTCAATACTTTATTCGGATTAAGAGATTAAAAAAAAAAAGATTAGCTTCAACTTACCTGGGCGATAATCGCATGCACATGATATATAATATATATATAATATATATAATATAATATATATATATATTGCAATTATTATATAATATATAATATAGTATATATATATATTTATATATAATTATATATATATAAGATATATATATAAATATATAGTATATCGACTATATATAATATATATATATATATTATATAATAATATATAAATAGTATAATATATGTTATATCATATATTAAACCGAGAGAGAGAAGAGAGAGATTATAATACTAATAAAAGCAAGAATCTGACAACGCAAACAACATATCGTTCGTTCGCCGCCGAGACGTTAAATTTTGGAACATGAGACAACCGAATTGTTTCTTATTCACAAATTTGAATTTCAGTATGACAACAATAGCGGTCTTGTGTCTTGATATGCAACTGGCAGTTGTAGATAAAGCCCACGCAAGTAGTATTATTTTCACACACATTTTTCTCCAAAAATGTACAAAGACAATAGATGTTGTAAGTAGGCGCAACAATCATTTGGGACCATACTTGGACCACCACTAAACAATTAAAATGTGGTTCTTTTCTTCATTAAATAACTAACTCTGGTTCATTATTAATATGGCCGAATGTTATAATATTCTTAATATTTATATGTCCATATACTAAAAAAATTAAAGAAAAAAAATAATAAAATAGTTTGAAAAGTTAAACAAGTATTTTATAAAACTACATAAAACTATATATATATAATACTGTATGTATAATATATATATTATATAATAAATTAACATTATATTACCATATATTAGGTGATGCTATTTTAGCTTATTAATGTGAAAACTTTGTTACGTTTAGCATATATTCGTTGGTCAAGTATAAAGAACTTGATTTTATCGTTATGTTTATCCAATAATGATGCTCGAAATGTGCCATAACAATAGATCAATAGATTAAATAGATCAATAGATCATAGAGAGGGTGGGGAGGGGTGAGGAGGGCTGTGTGATTTACTGATTTACTGCTTTAGGGGTGGTTAAAAACGCTATTTTTTTTAAGTTATAAACATAAAATGAATAAATATTTTGAGAGAAAATATATTTTTAAACAAAATAAAAAAAAGAAAGTTTTGTGTTATATTATACAAATCGACTTGAATCAAGTAGATCATAGGCACGCGGTGGGGAGGGTGGGTTGGGTGGTTTGATTTACTGATTTACTGCTTTAGGGTATGTAAACAATGCAAATTTTTTTAATTATAACATAAACGAAATAAAAAAATTAGTAAAAACAAAATGTTTTAAGCAAATAAAAAAAAAATTATAAAATAAATAAAAAATAAAAATTTGAAAATAAATTAAAAAATTTAAATTGAAAACAAAAATTAAACACAAAGAAAAATGTAAAATGAAACTTGTAATATAAAAATAGCAAACAATATATTTTAGTGGACGTATATAAAAGAAAACGAGATTTTTTAAAAATAGGAAATGTGAGTGTGAGGCTAAACGAATATTTACTAACTCACACCACACCGGCTCCAGCACGGTGCCCGTACCAACTCTGCCTCCTTCTCAGTCTCCTTCCTCCTTCGTAGTTTGGGATCTCTTCTTCGTGTTTGCGCTCCGTGCATTTCTTCATGGGACTCCCATCTAGCAGCTGAAAGAGGGTTAAGATTATAGCCGAAAGCTTTTGCTAAAAACACACATTAAATTCTTTTAATATTTGATATCAAATTTATAACATCTAAGAATGATGATAACAATCAATAACTATTAATCATTAGAATTTTTATATCAAGCGCATTAAGACCTATTATTACCACTGCCGATCTAAGCTATTTTATTTATGGAAACATATTTATCAGTTCAATTACGTAGCAGCTGAAAGAGGGCAAGATATATAGCGAAGCTTTTTGGCTAACTTTCGCGTCCTTCCACTTCTTTCGTATTTGATATGAATGTTATATAGTGTAAGGAATCGAGGTTCTTGCCGGAAGATAAAGAATCCGATTACAATTTTATAATCAAGCATTAAGACATATTATATTATATAGTATATAATATATATATATATATATATATATAATATATATATATATATATATATAGATATATTATATATATAGTATATATACTATATATATATATAATATATATTTATATATATATAATTATATATACTATTTAATAAGATATATAATATTATATATATATTAAAGGATTTTTTAGCTTCGACCGAGAGTGATGTAAGTTAACATTAGGACATTCCGGTTTGCCCTGTTTGTAATATATTATAATCCGGGGATTTTTTGGCACCTTTGGAGAAGGGGTTTGCGCCACGGACGATGCCTCCCCCTTTTTTGGCCCCCTTTTAACCCATCAGATAGGGTCTAGCCCCCCTTAATTTTCATGTTTGACCTGATATTCGAGCCTTGAATAACCGGTATTCAAGGCCCAAAATTGACCTTTTATAAAGGTTTGTGAGAGGATTAGGTGGGCTTAAATTGAACTCATGCAGATACCTGACGCTGTACCTTGGGTAGGGAACAGTCCTAACATGAGGTCATGAAGGAACCTGTCCCTGTATGTACCAATCCTACCTTGAATTCATTTTATTTTCACCACACAACACACCACACACACACCTACACTACACACACATCTAAATCACACTTCTACAAGTATAAACGCTAACACCCGCTAGGCTTACTATATACTTACACTCACACTACTACCTCACACACTACACGGCCTACGTTTACACCCCAACCTAACTAGATACATTACACCTGCACCCTACGCTCACACCACACCTTACAACACACACACACATTCACTCAACTATGACACTTATAACACACATACACGCCACCAAGGATTACACCTCCATCAATAACTTATAGAACACTTACCACTCACCCATAGAAACTACCACTCACCCATATACTTACTACACACAACACGACACCTCCGCTTAGAGAAGGCTAATTATTAACACACACGGCACACCCACTAGGCATACTTAAATATATATACACATCACAATACACCCACCCATAGACACTTACTCGAATTCACACCTACTCTCAACTATACACCACAAACAACACACACATAACACCTTAATACACACTTATACCTACCACCTACCCTACTACCTACATCAAATACACTACACTCACAGCTACACCATATACACCTATACATTCTACAATTCTTACACCTACACCTACAACACAACCACATCGGCTACGATACAACAACACCTCATCACATAACACTTTACAAACTAACACTTACACCTTACACACATACCAAAACACAACGGCTAAGTATTTTTCTACCACTTATACACACATACACTCATTGGACACTTATAACACTTACACTCATCGCCATAGACTATCTATACATCTAATACACTGTATTACATACATTACACTATGGCACTTTTATAACTAACAACATAGACACTTACTACATCATTTCCATAGTATCAACTTATCACTAAATCCCATAGACATCTACATTCATCACCTATAGACATTCTTACCACATCCACATTCGATATTTTTATAGCCTCGCTATTGTTGCCTTGCAACTATTGATGCCTCAACTTGATGCCTCAGCTTTGATTCCACATCTTTGATGCCTCAGCTTTGATGACCATCTTTATGATAGTGCCTCACTTTAAATGCCTTCAGCTTTGATGGTCATCAACTTTGATAGGATCAACTTTAAGAATCGATCTTAACTTTTGATGCACCTATATTGATGGTTCATCTTTGTCGGTTCATCTTTGATTTGGTATGGTTCATCTTTTTGATGACACCTATATTTATGGTTCATTCGTTTTGATGACTCAGATTTATATTCATGATGGTTCAACTTTTTACGTTCAACTTGAATGGTTTTTCCAACAATACCGTTAAGGAGGTCTAAGGTAGTTGTGTATCCTATGAGATCCTAGGTGTGGTCAGACGAGGCAACATTGTTAAAGTGCTCCAGTGTAGTTGCGCATGGGGTTATGGTGTCAGTTGAGTTGGCGCATTCGAGAAGTGCCAAGTGAGTGTCACATAGTTCCAATGAGTGCCACATAGTGTCAAGTGACTGGTGTGCCACTTTTTTCAAGCCTTTTCAGCCTCCCCTTAGCCTAGAATAGGCCCGGTAATAGTTTCTACTCCTAGGTTATAAGGATGAGGAATTGAATAAGTGTGTATACAAGTGCCTAGGTGCTTCCTACTATGGCGTTAATTTTTAGCCTACCCTATCATAGAATAGTCTAATATTGATTGCCTAGCGGCTCGGAGGTGTGATAGAGTACGAGGGACTTGATTGGTGTGTATTATATAGTGCGTGGTATGGAGCGTGCTCGTTCCACCCCCCTGTATGTGTCGTGTGCCCGTCCGCGTTTTGCTCCGCCCTCCGCGTCCCGTGTATTATAAAATTAAGTTTATGGAACCTTGGATGAAAAAGGTGATAAGGAAGAAGGGGTTCACGCCGACGTAGCTCCGCAGGCGCATTAATTACTGCGCGAACATCAAAATATTTCATAGTTATGATATATATTTGTAAACTATTCAAAAAATTTCTTTTGCAAATTGATGATAGTCTGGTTTGGAATTTTAGTTGAGAGTATTCAAATTAATTGTATATTAAAAAACATTTTTACGATCCTAAACCTGTAACAGACCTATTCTTATTATTTAACACATATTTCAAAGTTGTGATATCAATGTAAACTATCCAATAAAAATATATCTTTTCAAATTATACTATGAGTCATTCATTTGTATCTTTTACTTGTTATACATTTATATTAATTAATCAGAAGAACATTTCTACAGCACCATTAACTGTATGCTCCTTAACCCCTAATATAATTAATCTCACTTATTAACACACTATTTCATAGTCTAACATACTTTCAACATATGTCCAAGCTTTACCATCTACCTTTAAAGTATATTATGAGTCATCTTCAATTTTACTATGCAATACTAAAATACACCTAGGTTTTATTGTGAAACAATATTTACTTTGACTTGCACACTTTCAAAGTTTCAATGCCACAGTAAATAAGTTTAGCTACAAATGTCGTACAACAGAGGGAATAGTAAAGGCTTTAGTTTTCGAAAAAAATTCGGATGCTTTACTGTATTATGCTCATATATGCTTACTCATTTTAGTATCATATACTAGCCTTATTAACATATTATCTTTAAAATCTGTCTTTACTGTTTGTGTTAATCTGTTTTTAATTTATACAGAGTTTTATAAATGTATGTTTAAGAAGAAAACCCAGAAAGTAGTTGAAGATAAATTAAACTATGTTATGGGTTTTACTACATATTTGTACGCTATAAAATTTAGTTAAAAAGGACCATAAGTGTTAAACTAGGTTGACAAGACCCTCTAAAAGCAGTGTTCTAAAAAAGGAGTAAATCAATTATCGCTGTTGCCCTCAGCAACAAAAGGGATCTAGTAGCTTTTGTTTTACTGCTTACATCATATATTATTAACATATTATTATTATTTCATTATAGATTGTTATTATTATTATTCGTATATTATTATTATTTATTATTGAATTATTTTATTATATCTATTGATGATTATTATTATTATTTATTAATTATTATTAGTATCTATTAATTAGTATCAATATATTCGTTAATTTTGATTTTATGTAATTTTTATTATTTATTTTTATTATCATTTAGTAAATGTTATTATTTTTAGTATTATTTTTTATTATTATTATTATTTATTCATTATTATTATTATTATTATTATTATTATTATTATTATTATTAATTATTAATTATGGGTTGACTTAATTATTACGATTTGGATTAGTATTATTATTATTATTATTATTATTATTATATAATTATTATTTAATTTAAATTATAAATTATCTACCCATTGGTTGTTTGATTCGTGTTATTATTATTATTATGTTATTATATTATTATATTCATTTATAATTTCAATAATTAATTAGTGATATATTGATTATTTAAAAGTTATCATTGATCCATTATGTTTTATGGAGTGGTATATTAATACCTCCAGTATTATCCTTTCAAGTGAACTATTATTTGACAGATCTATGTTAAACATTGCACATTCCAAACACGAAATGAAAACAACACAGCCCGTCACAGACTCAACACCACAAACACACCACATCACCACAACACACACACACAACACACACAGCACACACACTGTTCGATTAAAGTATAACATCTGTTTAGACAAATAGTCAAATAAGCTTCTATAATTGTCATGAAAAACAGAATATAAGTTTATTAAACACATTTTTTTTAATTAAGGACAACGAATACATTCTATACTAAATCTTTAGTAAATCTAATTGACCACAGGAAAATGTTTTATTCTGTTTATCTAGGTTATTAACTGTGTAATAAAATGAGCGTTATTTGTTATAAATTTTGTAACTATCAAGTTAAAACATAATTTTTTATAAAATTTTATTGACTTTATAAAAACATATTTTATGCGCTACCCTAACAGCTGGAATGGAAATCAGTAAGGCAAGGACCAATCAGCCCTCATAACCAAGCTAAAACCACGTTTTTTTCTATATGACTTACTGACTTTACAGGTACAATCTTGTAGCATGTTAGTAGATATGTGTAACTGAGACTAAGAAGCAAAATAAAGTTCTTCTCTGTTAAACATAAACGAGTGATGTTTATCAAAACATCATTCTAGGTTTTTATTTATAATAACAATTATTCACTTCACATTTATTATTAGTATCATTCCAATGTTAACTAAAAATATTTCAAAGTTTTTAAATAATTTTTTTATTACTTATATAATAAACTATATTAATATATTAATAGATTAATAATTATCTCAATTAAAGCATCTATGTACCGATTGAGGGAAGTCCAACACGCGAGAAACAACAACAAACTTCGCCGATCTCTTTAACAGATACGGAAATGATTAATTTTTCTTGTAAAATGTGTGAAAAATCAACAATACTTTAGGACTCTAAATTTGGGGCCTAAATTTAGGATATGGACTTTATACGCTTTAAGCTAATGACAGGTCATTTAAAGGGTAATTCCATTATTTAAGACAAGATTCGAGAATCAATGTATTATTTTTAATAAAATTATAGTTTCAAAGCTGACCTTTTCTGATAAAACGTTGTGTTGTTAAAGTAAACCATTTATGCCTAAATTTGCTAGGGCCTTAAATCTTAGGACCGGGACTGGATTAAGCACTTTAATACCAAAGGTTCAAAAGTTAAGGTGCCATGGGTAATAGACAGAATTGAGAATCAAATTGTACTATTATTATTTTAAATATCAGTTTATCCAGCTAAGTGCTTTTCTTAAGATTCTTCGTTAGCAGTTTAATGAAGAGACTTGTCTAAAATGCTTCTGAGTAGAAGAACTGGATAATAGGTTTCTCTATATCTTCATGGATGACACGCGGTCAAATGTGTGACATTTAGGATCGAGAAGTTAGTTTTATCGCTTTTGGTTTAAGGGGTATGTAACGTAAACATGTTTGTTTTCCAAGGCCTGAGGGCTTGTAAATCGTGTATTGGATGAAATATGTAACTTAGTTTCTTTAAAGTTCTTATATTGAGCAGGGGTGCGTGTTTTTAGGTATCGCGTTTATTTAAACCCAATAAGAAACTCGAGATTTAAAATCATACTCGTTTTGGCTGTTAAGCAGAGCACAAGTTCTCTGATTTGTAAATAAAAGTGTTCTATTTTCACTTAATGTATATTCATGATTTTACCTTAACAGGCTATACATCATACAAGACATTGTACATGGGAGGGAAAAGCTTTCCAGAGGCTGTGTGGAGTTCAATTGCGATCTTAAAAGTAAAACAAAAATGGAATTGAATTTTTCACAATAATGTACTACCAATCACCATGTTACTATACCAAGTCGTGATCCCTTTCATGAAGTTACAGCATGAACTACCTTGTATATGTAATCACAATGAAGAGTGGCTTACAGATTACTTTAAACCAAACTCAGCTTTAAACTGGTCCAAAACAGTTATTAGCCAGAGCGAAGAAACCAACGCAGGTAAGCAACTTACTCTAGCGTATTTTATAAAAATTCAAAACATAATCATTGGAGGAGATAAGATTGTGGGAAGTAGAATTAGAGTGAAACAGCCGTATTGAACCTACACCATATGGATCTACACTTCAGCCTAACGCAGCTTGAAGTTATTTATGTCAGATTGTCCGGTAAGAGAGGGTTAATGCAGATGGAGAAAAAGCATGTGTATTCTAAATTACTAAGAGCGTAGGAAATCATTACATGCTATATCAAGAATACGGGCATTTTAAGAAAATCCTGATTCGATGATCCCTCCGCTTCAAGCATTCACGGCCCCCCTACAGTTCAAGACGTACAGAGATTCATTATCTACTTAGAAAACAATGGCTAAGAAAAGTATTTATCGCAGGTGAACCAGAATGATAAATTATACTATGAGTATCTGAGAGGAACTTTTTACATATGTTTAACAGAAGGTATTACTGAGATACGAAACTATATAATCGATAATGATATAAATGAATTTGCATATAATTGGTAAAGATTTAGAGAGTTTTAATATGAAATAGCATAAACATCTATGAAAGATGTATGTATGTGGCGATGTAATGTGGTTAGTATATATAATATTAAAATACTTAATTCTTGTGTAGCTAGGAGCCTTAAATAAAGGTATATTATATAGTTTATAATATATTTTAATTAAAAATTTATATATTAAATCATCTCTACTAATTTATTCATCACTAAGCAATAATTAAAATGTATTTTACATGTTTTGATATAAATATAAATATTAACTATTTAATCATTGTAAACATATTTATTTTTTTCTTATCCGTCACAGAATATTTACAATTGAATCTCTCCAATTATATATTTCAGGTTATAAATCTATATAGTAATGTTAGTATTTAATTTATCCCTATTCTTTTAACTTTTTTCTTAAATAAAAATTATAACGGGAAGTATGTTTATGATTGAATTGTATATAAAAGTTCTATGAAGCTTGACTATACATATAGTTTAAATATGTAAAAAAACATAATAATAATTAAACATACCTAAAACGCAAAAAGCGATAAAATAATTCGTCTCACAGATCAGCATGCGAACTTGGTCAATAATTAGAGAGTAGAGTGGAACTAACGTCCATGCGATCATGCATTCCAAGATAAGGGAAGGCTTTCCTGTTCTTACCTGCTTCAGAAGGAATATCTACCGATCCACGCATGTTTCAGTTTTGAAATATATTTATAAATAATAACAACATTGATTCCTCGATTCTTGTCTATACTGAATTACAGTTTATAGCCTGAGTATTAGGCTTGATAAATCAGCCCGGGGGAGTACAAAAGGATCTAATATCCTAAATTTAGGGCCTAAAGTATTAGTTTTGCCAACACATGTGTTACAGAAATTGAGGTCAGTGTTGAAAATAAAGATTAATATTAATAAATTAATACATTGGTCAACGAATCTTGTCTATACTGAAATTACCTTTTGGATGCCATGGTATTAGGATCTTAAATGCGTATTATAAAAGATTTCATTATCCTATGAAGTAGGCCTAAAGAGTGTATTTCAAACACATTTATACGAAGAAATAAAGCACTTTGTAGTCTGTAGTAGGAGGCGCGTATTTTATGTTTAGTGTTTTTCTCAGTGGTTTGATGTACAATGTAACATAGATGGCTATATAATAATAATTAATAATAATTATGTAAAATAAATTTAAATAAATAATCAGAAACAATAAACAAATAAAAAAGACCTCTGTTTTGCTAATAAAATCTTAATAATTTTGAAATATTTTGTAATGAACCAATTGATATGAGATATAACGTCTATAACTGCTGTTCCTTAGTTTAATGATTTAAATAAAATACCGTGAGGATTACTTTTGATAGACATAAGTTGTTGATCGAAACAGGAGAAGAACTTAATTTATGCTATTTTCAGTACTATTGAGCCATGGTCTAAAAGATTGATGTCAAAAGCAGTAAGTCAATTTGCACAAAAACGTGGATATAGCTTGTGTAGAGGCGCTGGCTGGTTCTTGCCTTATCTTTATTGCTTTAGTGGGAACGAAATATATTTAATAAAATTTCATTAAAAAAGTTTTTTGTAAATTCATTTTTAAACTTGACTAGGTATAAAAATTTTATAAACGAAATAGTACTTAACAGTTAATAAATAATAGAATAAATATTCTTGTTTCAAATAATGATATGTAGTATAAAATGTACGTTTCTTATTAAACATAAAATGTTTATTATATGTTATACTATTGGTTTATTCAATACTGGAGCTTTAATTTGATATTGTTTAATTTTCAGTGTTATTAATATTTAAAATGAATTGCATGTTGTGTGTTGTGATGCATTGGTGATGTAGTTTATTGATGAATGGTGTTTTAGTTTGTAGTGCTAATGTAGTGTGTATAGAATTTTTATGAATCATGGTTATTATTATATTGTATTTATTTATTTTTATAATTTATTAACAATTAATGTTATTAAGAATAAGACTTGTAAATAAACTATATATTATTAATAAACTAAATATGTGTAAGTTTATGTGTAAAAACTTGCTGTTCGACTTTTGTCCTGATAGGATCGTTTTTGCTTTTGATAAAATTCAATTGTTTGTTTTTTTGTTTTGAACAGTATAGCTTATTTTATAAATTTGAATTTGCATAGTTTTTATAAAGTTTTGTTATCTTTTGATACTTTTGTTTGAATTAGTTTGTAAATATTTGTTAGGGTTTTTATATGTTAATAAAGGAAACCACTACTTGAAAATTAAAAGGTAATGGATTTATATTGCAGTGTATAGTGAACAACCTTATGGTAATTAAACGAATTGGTTGAACCTTAGCTTTGGCAGTTGAATTGTTTTGATATAGCAATCAAGTTTATTTTTGTAAATTGAAAGTTCTGATTGTTTTGCATTGACAGTTAGTATTTTTCTGCCGGTTAACAGTTACATTATTTTGCATTGACAGTTGACAGTTAGTATTTTCCTGCCGGTTAATAGTTACATTATTTTGCACTGGCAGTTAGTATTTTCCTGCCGGTTAATAGTTACATTATTTTGCATTGGCAGTTAGTATTTTCCTGCCGGTTAATAGTTACATTATTTTGCATTGGCAGTTGCCAGTTAATGATTAATTTTGCATTAGCAATTAATGGTTACATTCTTTTGAATTGGCAGTTAATAATTGATTTGTGTAACCTGAAACCATTTGAAGTGATTTAATTCCTGACCTAAATGATTATTATAGAATGTTTACTATATGTGTGCTTTATTAATATTATATTAAGATTTAAGAATCAAATAATAAAAAGTCAATTGGCAACTCAAATTAAATTTTTAACTTACAACTCAATATATTTGTGTCGTTGAATGAGTGTTATTTGGGGATTAAGTGGGCTTTAGTTTATGTATACAAATTAGCAAGAGTTTATGTATTCACTCACTAATATACGTTCAAGGGAAGAGTATACTCGAGGTTCTAACGGGATCACTTTAAATAGAACTAGTGAGAAGTGAAAAGTAGGTTAAAATACGATTGTCGATATAACATTGAAATAAAGTTAGTTATATAAGATAACCTAAGAGTTTAGTGTATAAATCATATGTTAGTGATGATTCTGACGATATATTATTATGGGGGTCCCAGGGTATATCATTAGTGCTCAGTAGTAGATAGAGCCAATATAAACATACTTGAATAGTTACGGTTATTTACGATCAGTATAGTTAATTAGAGTTGCATAAGTACTGAATATCAATAAGTTTGGTTGTATTATAAAGATGGTTATATAATTATTGCAAAGGACGTGGAAAGATAAGATCAGGTTCTGAATTAAAAAGTTAATTTTTTTAAATCTATAAACATATTATTTGAATTTAAATTAAGATAATTACATAATATTGGATATTCAAATTTTAAAAAAGAAAATACAAATACAAAAAGAGTAGTAAACACTAATGAAAAAAAAAAAAATTTATGTAATGTTTGTTGTACTGTTTTTCTAAGTAAACACCCATGAATGCCGGAAAAATAATATAAAAAATCAACTTTTAAATTGAAAATATAATAAGTAAAGTTAGGAAAAGTAAATATTAAAGAAAACATATTGATAGTGTATAATTATATATATACCCTTATATTTGTTAACTTTTGTTTATTACTATTCAAAAGTCATTGTTGATCTCTTATTAATAAGCTCATAGTAAGGTAGTTATTTTAATGTGAATTATATATTGAGTAATGAGGGATACTCAGATAGTAATAATAGATATTAAATGATCGAGCAATAGTAGTTGGTTGTGTGATACAGTTAATAATTTAGGTTTAGCCTCGAGCTCGCTGATAAGAGTGATTGAAGTGGATGAAAGATTGTATAGAGAAAGTCTATATATGGTTATCGATAACAAGTTTCGATTGTCGAAAGTTTGTTAGTGAAAAATTCAAATGATGTATAGAAACCGGATATGAATAATAGTATTATATATATGATTATATAGTATTTCTTTTATTTGCAGGTAATGTTATTATAAGGTGATTTTTTAGGTATTAATATTATTGAAGTGTAGTAAGATGAAAAGAAACCATAAAAGATATAATAAAATATGGAAGAACCAAGAATATATATGATATAAGTTACTCTTCAATTTCCAGAATCTATGGTACTAGGGTTCAATGGTGACGTCTAGTTTAGGGGAGGTATTGGAGATTATATCAGTAAGTTAAATATATAGTTATTATGATAATTTTATATAATATTATGATAGTATATTAATGATAATGAGGGATTAGATATATAGATTAATTTAATTATATTTAATATATAGTAAGATATATACGCATATATAAGATAATGATATATAATATATATATATATATATATATAAATATGAAATATAATATATATTATATATATATTATATAAGATAATATAGATTTATAATTAAAAGATTTAATAATATTATATTAGTAATATGATAATATATATAGATATAAATTGATAACTTTTATCTCAAATATAAGTGTTATAAGTTAGTAATTAGATTTTCTAATGAATAATATTATTATTGATATATTAATATAGTTATATTATATTATATATATATATTATATATTTATGTAGTTATAGATTGAGGATTAGTATAAATAGAATTACATTAAGTTAGATAATATGTATAAAGTTTATTATTGATATGATAAAGTAGTTAGTTATGATTATAGGATTGGAAGGGAAAAAAGATAATAAATCAGGATAAATTGTTATAAAATTAGATGATTAGATCTTGTGCATAAGGATGGTTACAAAACCAAAGATATAGTTGTTTTAGGGGAAGAAATAAAATACACAAAATTAAAAAATGAGTGGTAGCAGTAACCGTAATGTAGTTGAGTGGAATTACTCAGCGGTTAGGTGTTAGTATGTAGTTAGGTAGGTGAGAGGGGTAGAAGGGTAATAATTATGTATTGTGTACGTGAGAATAGTAGATGTAGTGTGGAGTACTTTGACCATGCAATATGTGTACTTACTGTTCGATGCCTACTCAACGTTACTAAGCAAAGCATAGTGTTAGTGTAAGAGAATATGCTGTGTTGGTATAATAAGCATTGAGATATAGAAGTCATACTTGAATTAGGCAGATAAAAAATATTTAGCAATTTAGTGAATCGACAAGATTTAATAGCAATTGAAAATAACATCGTATATTAATACAATGATAGATAAATATTTAGATATTTAATATATATGTATTTAAATTATAACAATCTGCCAACACAACACATTGTTTGAATAGATTATGTTATTACATATATATATAATATTATAATTATTATAGAATTAAATAATATATAGAGTAGATATATATATAAATATATAGTATATATATATATTATATATATATAATTATAAATCTTTCTGAATTATATATAATATAGAGTATATATATATAAATTAGATCCATAAGACAGATATAATATGCACTCTATGATAATAATAGTGATTAGTAGTTATGTATCAGGTATTTCTGATGGTCAGTTCTAAAGCTAGTTATTAAATATATATATAGAATAGTATATAATTATAATAGTAATGTTAATATATATATAATAAAATTAAGATATAATATAAATATATGTATATATATATATCTATATATATATTAATATTATATAATATGAATTATTATATTAGATATAGATATATATGATATATATATATATAATATTAATATGATATAGATATAGTTAATATAAGTATAAATGCAGTATTTGTATATATTATATTATTATTATATATTATAATTAATATATATATATTAATTATTATAATTAGATTAATATAAATATATAATTTTTATTTTATTTGATTTTTATCAACTGATATTATTGTATTGTTATCCAACACTTTCCTTCATCCTCCGCATTGGATCGTGTCTCTGTTCGACCGTGAATTTGACGCTCCTATTCGTTAGAGATCCTTGGAGCTGCAACTGACGTAAGCGCGGGTGTCTGAGTCTCGGCAAAAATGTAACAGTTAATATAGAATTTTGTTAATTTTATAAAGGGACGGTTAGATTAATATTCTATATAATTTTACTATTGGCTGCATACCGATAAGAACAGTTTGTATTAAGAATAAGTATTTTTGATGTATTTTAGATATCTTTATATACTAAGTATAAATAAGAACCATATTTATCGCACGCCAACCGCACGCATTCGAAATAGTAATCACGTTATTGTAATATTGATCCTGTCATAATTATTCTAACAATTTAGAAATGATATTAATTAATTTATAAATTTAAAACATATATAAACTTAATTTAACCTATTCTGCAGTCAATTTCGCTACCCTAATGATCCGCTTAACAGTCGTCGCTAACCCTACCATTCACGCACTAAACTATCATTGCAAGACCGTGTTTCGTATTAAATATAATAAAATTGACTCTTACATAAAGGTGCTCAAGTTGATATTCAAAATGATTCTGGTGATACTCCCCTTCACAAAGCTGCTTTAACGAACAGAGAGGTATATAGTATAGTACTTATATATTTATATATATATATATATATTATATTAATCATTATATAGTTATTATATATATTAATATAGAATAATATATTTATTATATATATATAATATATATAATATATATATATATAGTATATACTATATATATTATATCAATAATATATATTTAACTATAAATATATATATTATATACTCGTATATATATATAGTATATATATATATATACTATATCTATATACAATGAATATATATTTACATAGTTTCAGTCTTTTACAATACTATTCTCATTTAGCTTACTATAATCAAACAAAATATAATATATATATTAATATCAATTATAGTAATTATATTATTAGATGGATTATAATAGTAATATTATATTATTAGTATTATATAATTATAATATATAATAAATAATATATATATATATTAAATATAGATATATATTAAATAGTATGTGCTCTCCACCCTGTGTTGATTTCTGGAATACCTCATATTGCGAAAATTAAATTACAGAAAATTTTACTATAGCTTTATCTATTTTGTTTAAATTTTTTGTATATGTAATATATTAATTTGTATTTATCTGCTATAATATGTTAGTATATATATAGTATATATATATAATAAATATAATTAATTATTTATATATATTATATATTTATTTATACTATATTATAGAATAGTTAATGATATATAATTATAATATTATAATATATATATAATTATATAATATATATAAATTATATATATCCTGTATAATATCTATAAATCTAAGAATTAATATATATATAATTTAATAATATGTAATATATTTATATATATGATATAGATAATATTCATTATTATATATACTATAATAATATAATAATATTATTTATATATATTTTCGAATTTTTATTATGGATTGCTGTCTTTAAATACATTAACTTTATAGGATAAGTTGTTATTTAGACGATTTATAATATTAATATATATATATAATATATATATTACATATAGTATATATTAATATAAATAATATATTAAAAATAATTAATTTATATGTTAATAATAATATTAGTGATGATAATATAGTAATATAGTTAATATATATGATATATATATTATACTATAGTATATATATTATAAATATATAATTAAATTATATATATGAATATTTAATATATATAATTAATATATAATATATATATTATTAATTAATAATAATTATATATATTTATATATATATATAACATATTAAAAAATGCATTTATTTAAGTATATGATAAGATTATATATATTATTATTAGTATTAAGTATATTTATATTATATAGTATTATATATGTATAATTTAATATATTAGTATATATAGATACTATAAATATATTATATACAAAATAAAATTATTGTGTAATATATATATAGTATTTAACTATATATACTTAATAATTATATATATTATATAATAATTTAATATTATTAATATATATATATTTATATAAATAACGGTATACATCCATTATTATAATCAAGTAAATTAAAATTATTAAGTAATAATAATATAGAAATAATTAATTAGAAATATAAATATCTTATGTATCCAGTAACCGTAATTCATGGCTAGTCGCACATATACTATTAAATCACTCACCCCGAGATAAAATGCTTTTATAAATACCCCACGTATATATTAATTACATGTAGCCCTATCAATTTACTATATATGCTATATATATATTATCCTCTCTTTCTCTTTAATATAATTATATTATTAATATTATTAATTAGATATATTAATATATATATAGTATTAATATATATATATATATATATATATTAGTATATATTATATATATTAGTATATATTTAAGTATATATAAATATATTTATTATAATATATATATATTATATAAATTATTAGGTTAAAATGGCTTAATTGTGTATAATATATATATATATATATTGGTGTTTTTGTCATATTAATATATACATATAATTATATTATTATAATATAATATTATATATTAATTATATTAATAATATATTAGTAATATATTAATATATATATATATCATATATAGTATATTAATATAATATATCAATTATATTAAATATATATAATATAGTAATTATATTAATATATATATATAATTAATAATATATTATTTAATTATTATATATATTATAATTAATAATAATAGTATAGTATATTATAATATATTATTAATATTGTAATATATTATATATATATATTATTATAAATTGGTTAAAAGCATTCACGAAATACACAATACTTAACACAACACTAGTAAGCTACAGATAAAATGAATACAAATATTTTCGTAATATTATTTATGATATTTTTATTGTATATATATTATAATATATATATATATTATTATATCTAATTATATATATAATTATACTATATTATACTATAATATATGATATATATATAATTATAATAACTAAACTAATATATATATTAATATATATATAATATAATATATAAAAATACTATATATATATAATTATATATTAATGAATAAAAGATTCCGATGAGTAAAGTAGTCAAAAACCACCTGTATTATTATATTATACACGATAGGTCAGCCGATTCAACAACAGCGAGTAGTATATCGAAATTATTCAGATATAAATTTATAATATTTATAAACTAATATATACTAGATATTATTATATATTATATAATTATATTAATTTTAATATTTTCTATTCTACTATTTCAATTTAAATTACCAAGTTTTTAAAAATCTTAAAAGAGCTAATAGTTTATTAACAATATCAAAAATAATAAGGTATATATATATTATAGTATATATATATAATTTATATATAATATTATATGATAATACTATATATATATCATAATCTTATTATTAATATATAGTATTAATATATATATATTATATTATTATAGATATTATTAAGTATACTTATAACTTTAATATTAATTTATATATATATTTAAGATATATATATATATTAATAATAATACTTATATACAATTATATAATTATTAATAATATTATTAATATATATATATATATATAATTAATTCAATATATTATATATAAATATATATGTATATTATATATATATATATATTAATAATTATATAATTCTAATAATTATTATATCATATTAATATATATATTATATAGTATATTATATTTTATTTATATTATAAATATTATAATTAATTAATATTATAATTATATATTATATTATATTAATTACTATATATATTTTATATTAATATATATATTAATTATATATATATATATATTTATATATATGATATATATATAGTAGTATATATAATAAATATATTATAGTATTTAATGATATATATATATATATAATTTATATATAATAATATATAATATTATATATAAATATATATAGATATTTATATATTATAATTAATTTATATATATTAATTATATTAATATTAAAAGTATATATATAATATATATATATCTGAATATTTATATTATATAATATCAATACATACTGTGGAAGCGATGATTATTAAACTGTAACATTAACAAAGTTCTATACATTAACACAAAACAGGATAAATTGAAGTAACATATCATAGACAAACAGAAACGTACCTATATTCACACTTATATTTTGATTTAATTTTTCAAAGTTTTATTTTTCTGATATATTTTACACTCTATTATAGAGTCACGAGATGTGAATAGGTAATAGTTATATATTAAATTTAATATATAAAATTAAAAACTTCTTTTTTATATTTATTTATATCAATATCTGTTTACGAGCAGTTTATTGGTATTTCTTCTAGAGAAACACAATTACTTCAAATAGTAGGCTTAAAGTTCGATTCGTACAACTGACTTAGAATGCTTATTACTGTGATCCCTTACTTCTAGAATAGTCTTTTAAAGTGCCAAATTTCATATAACGCTCTGCTTAATCGATAAATAAACAGCTGCATATTCATATTATTCCGTATATATTTAACATAAATGTAATAACCCTATATAAGTAGGCGCTAACGCTAACCCTAATGATAGGAATAAACGGTAAGCCTAATCGAGAAAAATGGGCTTATCCTGCTACTTATGATACAAATATGTGAATAGCATTATTTTATGATGTTTTTAAGTATAGTAGGCTTAAGTGTTGCATGATAAATGTTAACAATCGTTAAAGTTATTGAACTACTTGAAAGCTAGTGTGAATCAGATTAAAACTACGAAGCAGTAAACTCAACCACACAAGATTGACACAAATTGCCTATCACCCATTTTATATTACCAAGCCGTGATCTATTGATCTAGTGTCATGTTTTACATTCACTAAGGGATGGACGCAGAAGGGTTTGCTATAAACTATATCAATGTCTGTTGTTTGAATGCTAATTTATTCAACTTTATAATGTGATATAAAATGTAAAAAAGTTATATTGACTCAACATAATTAAGCAATAAATCATGTAATAAGATACATGTATGAAGTCGAATCTATTCACATACCACTCTTCTCCCTTATACACGTTTTGATCGTCATTCGAGTCTATTAGATTTACTATTAGATTAGCTTATTGAATAGATATAGGTAGCTAATTTATCTATTAATTTAAGAGTCTATGATTTTAATTATATGAACATAACATTATAAAAAATAGAATTTTTGGAAAAAAATATTATTGTAAAATGTAATTACTTAATAGTAGCTGAAGCAGAAATTCAGTAATAAGTAAAATCAATACTGTCATTATCAACACTTCTACTCACTTCCATTATCAGCCGTGTCTAGGATCCTATATGATCTATTATGAATCTAATTGATCTTACGGCATTGATCTAGGACTGATCTAGATATGATGACTATTGATAATCAATGAGTCATATTTATTTGTATAAACATAACATATATTATATACAATATAAGTTCTTTGGCATATAAAGCTTTTAGTAGTAAGTACAAAGCTATTTGTTATTTTATAAGCGGTGAGGATGTCTAACGTAAGTGAAAACTACATAATCGTTGACATGTTAATTTCTAGCATCAAATATAAAGCATTTAATACATAACTGTTAAAAGCATTTATTATTTATAATTATAAAACATAAATTGATTGAAATTATAATCACAGTTATAATAATAATAATAATACAGAATAGTATATAATATATTAATATATTAATAAGACGAATATAATATATAATTATTGTGGTATAAAGTTATATAAAAATAATATTTATAAAAAATTCTAACTAAAAACAAGGTATTTAAGAAAAACAAAATGATTAAAAATTTTAAAATGCTGATTTAAAACAGTTATTTAAAAATGCAGTTATACGAATAAAATAAGTGCGGATAAAAAAAATGAAGTTAATAAAAACTGGAAACTTTACAATTATAACATAAAAAACGAAAAGGAAAAGAAAACGTTAAAAGCAATTCACTGACAGGTAAGAAGACTAAAGTATAAATTGGATAAATAATAAAAAATTAGCAAATAAAAATTTCCTAGAATTGAATATAAGTCCCAAAATTCTATTGACAATTCAAAACAATTAAGAATTCTTCAAGAAAGATAAGTAAATTTAAACGAACAATTTAACTAGCTACTTGTAATAACAAGGTGGAGGGTTAATGGAAATAAACAAAGTGGTTAATTATATATATTAAATAATATTAATATATATTAATATTATAAGTATATTATATATATATATATATATTATTAAATATATATGATTAAAAAATCGTGTTGTTCCTTTATAAAATAAAAATGTAAAATTATTTATGCTTTGTAAAAAGATATGATCATGTCAAAATAATAAAAAAATTATTAATATAGTAATATTAATAATAAGTATAGGTATATATATAGATAGTATATATGATTATCATATAGTAATATATAGAAATATAAAAGTATTAATATATATTTATTAACAATTTAAAATTATAAACTATATAAATATATATACTAATAATATATTAAAGTATATAATAATAATATATTATTATAGTATAATATATATATAGTATAATTATATATTATATGACATTTTTATATTGAACATATTTATTCTTGCGGCATCCCTAGTAGAGCTAGGTTAGTAGGTTGGGTTAGGTTAGTTTGTTTAGGTTACCCAAAATTAATGTATTTGACCCTAAGAAATTATTAAAATACGACTTTTTACAGTACTTAGTTTAAGTAAAGTATATGAAAAGTCGCTATATAGTATATATATATTATATTATACTAAATATATATATTATAATATATAATATATACTATATATATATAATAATATATTATATAAGTATAATAAGTATTATATATATATAAAATATACAATATTATCCGTGACCTTGGGACCATTCTTGGTTTACAGCCCACAAAGCATTTGGGAATCCGTCGGCCGAAGCCCAAAATCTTTCAGGGAGATGATTAGAAATTGTGTTAGGAGTGTGGTGAATGAGAGGCATCTCAGAAGAAATAGCTTTTGTTGTGTGATGCTCGTGAGAGCATTTTAAACATGTTAGAAATATGGTGTTGCTTTATTGAAACTATGCATCAACAGCTGTCACTTTGGATGATGGCATAATACTAATCTGGCAAGCATGATTTGCATTTTGTGTGGTAAAAAGGTTGTTTTGGGTATTAGATATGTTGGGAGGGAGTGCGTTGATGAATTTTTGGAGGATTTTCGGGGTAAAATTGCGTGCCATAGATGTTAATGAATATTTGGTTTCTTTGTATAAGTGTTCAATTATGGAGTTTGATTTGGTAGAACAGGTTTTGATTCGGGGTGCTAAGTTTTAGATTTGGCTTGACGAATGTGTATGTTTGAATAAGCTATGGCCAAATATGTTATTTTGGTCTCCTCTACTCGGTAGAGGCCACAGAAATACTGAATTTTAAAATAGTAGGAGAAAATCAAGAGGAGAATCAAGTTAAAGGAAAACACGTAATTATGTAAGACATTTGAAAGTTTGGAAAACAAATCAATGCATCGATTCGGGTCAGTTACAAACTTAGTTAGAGTAATGGAGAGAACGGAGAGTTCTTCCTAAGCCTATACTTACATGTCACCTCCTGAGATGGCACGGAGAACTAAAGAGTTCCAATCGAACCTTATGGATATATGGATAGAGAAATGATTTGCTGGAAGATGGAATGAACGCTGTTTTATCCCATCCAGTGCATCACGGCCCCTTACCTTTTCAACAGAAAGAACATAAGAGGTGCGCTTCCGGAACAAACTATGATCATTATCAGCGATATATTTTGCAAAAAAAGCGGAAGCAACTTCCAATAGCTCGTTTAATAAAGTGCCAGAAAGTTCGTTTTGGGTTAGGCAGGGCGGAGCTGCTGGAAATAAGTATTATACTTGAGCTACAAGATTGTTTACGGTCAGATTATTATCTTAATTTAGGAGGAGAAATATTGGTTATATTATGAGAAGGGACTGTATTTGAGTGTTGAGCCGGGCCGTAGCTTAAGCGATGAAGAAAGTTGTTACCCACCATTTAGCCACAGTGAAAGCATAAATTCAAAAGTTCTATTGGAAGAAATTGGATAGTCTTAGGTAGGACGTCTGGGAAGGTTTATACATTTCACCTAAATTGGTCCAATACTCCTCATAAGGTTAGTATATATATTATTATATATAATATATATATATATATAGATAATACTACTCATAATATTTGATATATTCACATCATTATTTTAGCTTAATATATATATATATAATCATATACTATTTTCACTTTTTACCGTTGGTGGTTTATATATACTATATATATTATGAAATTATTTAGAAAAATACTAAGCTTAAATATTGCGTCATTTCTATAAATTTAGACATAACCGTTAAAATAATTCATCCTTCTAGATATTTAACATGAAAGTACCAATTTTAACAATGAGAAGGACTTAAACAATTCATATCACATTGCGACCTCTTAAAAAGGAAATAAAAAATGATGTAAAATGGCAGCCACCGGGACCGAGAATTTAGCCTTGAGTAAAGGGGTCACCCAGCTTCCTTCAATGCAAAAGTTAAGACAAATTATACTAACCACTCTATATTCAGTAATGGAATTGGTGAAAAACACCAGAATTTTTTGAGATGTTTGACCGTAATTCAGTCGGAATTTACACTTAAGTTTAAGTTGATTTCATTAAAATCAATAATTGTTATATCGCAGTGATTAACAGTTATTCCAAAAGCAATTTCATATAGACGGCAGATATCCGGCCAGAAAGAGTAATCTTCTTGTCTATTACCCAAATATTCAAATTCTATCGACAGAGGTGGCGGCTTTTCAGTAAAACCTGGCTTGGCATTTAAGCGTAAGTGTACTTGCGTGAAAACTTTTTTACTGCATTAGTATATAAAGGGTGCACTTTTTCAAATGTCCGGTCATATGTTTTTTATCGCGAAAGGAAACCTTCTTTCTAACTTCTTTCTTTTGGATTTTTCGTTTCGTGGACCTTTCATGGTATATACATGGGGATAATCGCATTCATTACTTAATTTCAAATTCACTGACATTTTTTATTCTGTATATATATATTTTCCTTTAGGTTCGTTTTCTTTCGTTTGGTATCCTATCTAGATTACTCGTCAAACAGTTATCCAATTCTGTGCTCACATCAAGAGAATTTAAGTTGCAAAAGCTTTGAATAAAAAAATGGCGCTCAATCAACTACATATTTTTAATCTTTCAAAGTTTTTCTTTATTGAAAATAAAACTAAAAATATGATGGTGGCGCAAAGGAGCCGCTTCTACTCAAAACATACTAGAAATACTTAGAAATTTTTTTATTGACTATTTCTTGCATACACGAGGTATTCTTGTAATTAGTTTTAGGAGGTCGCCATTTTGATCATTAGCCGGGATGCTTCTCTACAGACATAAAAACTCTTTCATTTCTTGTACATAGTGTTTAGATCCCATTAATGCTAATTTCCTTAACATTGTTTTTTTCTCCCTTATATTTTCTATTGACAACGGGACAAAGGGCAGTGCTGCCAATGGTGGATCGAACTTGGTCAATAGGTTTTTGTGAAAATTTGCATAAGTTTTCCCTTTACCTTATTAAACAGGTAGATGATTTTGATTTGTTTAGGAAAATAGGGTTTTATTTAGTTACGAACTTTTATCGTATATATTCCATACAGTCTAAACTGGAATAGCCTTAATTACGCCATGCTAGAAATAGAAATACAAAATTACATGACATGAATAGGATTCATCACAAAAGTGAGAATGTGTATGTTATCTTTCGTGTTTGGGTAATTCTCTGTGTGGATTTATTTAAGATTGATAGAATAATCGGTAGAAATATCGTTCTTTCATTAATCGATAATATCGATATTGTTATCAATAATTGTAACACTAAACATTTTGCTGACGAGCGTGTGAAAGAAATTCTTCAAAACTTGTTTTTTGTTATAGTTTTAGCTTTAATTATTGTTTAATTAAATGTTAATTTATTTATCTATATAATATTTTATGTTTTTCTAAGATAAATAACACTCAGAAACATCAAAAATTTTCAATGGATTATAGTGTTACCAACAATAAAAATGGTTTATTTAATGAAATACCAAAATGGTGTTTGAAATTTAGTTCTGACCCTAGGGCTTCCTTGAACATACCAGTTGGTTGACAAAACGTCTATAATTGAAGGCCCTTTAGGCCTGGTAGTTGTAGGCCCTATATTTATTTTTTCTGATTCATTATTGATATGCATAGTAATATCAAGAACTGATGACATTTATTAAGTAATAATTATTGAAATTAAGATTTTGCTTGATATTATAAGATGGCACGATTTGTCAATTATATTTAAAAAGTTGTACTGGATGTTAAGGTATTAAAAATTCGTATTACTATAGACCATGGTAATAAATAATTAGAATTTTTGAAAGTCAAATGTATTGAAGGGAGGCATTTTTCTCTGCTCTCTCAAATAAATCGCAAATAAATACTAATTATCTGATATTACAAATATCAAGTATTACTTGATCGAAGCGATGCATTGATTTTATTTGATGGTATTGAGAGAGGGTACCTTGTTAATGGCGAACTAAATACTGGACTCTAGTTAAAAGAAAGTCAAAGTGATTACTCTCATTTCAGACTTAGAAATATTCTAAATTAAGTGTTATGATTTAATCGTTATTTACTTTTAAGTTAAAGAGATCTCGCATATAACACGATCCTAATAATTTCTGATAGCATTTTGTGGAAGCCTTAAAATAACATAGTCACACTTACTAATGTAACAATTAACCTACCATGCAGTGCTTGATGCAGATATTTGATGGTGATTTGAATAAAATAAGTATTTCAAATTCTTTTTAAACTCTGTGTCTTCTTTAATGAATGTGGTTGGAATATATTAAACCCTAAATTCCTTAATGTATTCTGCTCTAATTTTTTAATGGTGTACCCTGGGTTTATCTCTTTTCCGCAGGGGACTATCTTTTAATTGCTATCTCCTCATATTCTCTGTGTGTGTTCTTCATCGTACTCATATCATACTATTTCCTCACGAAAGACACTTTTATTACACGCCATACGAATTATAGAAACTTACGCTCTAAAGCTGAATATGTTTGGATGTAACTACTATAACAAAATGATTGTTTGCCTCTTTGATAGCTAACTTTAAATAGAGATCAAATATGAGAGAGGATTTTATATATTTCCTCTGCCAAAAAGAGGAAACAACGCTTTTTTGCAAAATAACTAAATTTCAAGGGCAATGGGCTTATTATATGTCTTGGAATATACATAAATTAGATTATTACTATCTCAAAGAGATACACAAGAGAAAATAATTCTTTAGGTTGGTTCAGAGTATAGTAACGTGTTAAAAACAGCTAAACTTTTTAAATATTTTCTTGAAGGCAGCCTGATATAAGAATACTTGAGCGTCATAATTAAATCCTGAAATAAATGAAAGTTACTTTGAAAATTATCAGGTTATTCACATAACAGTGGTCTTTATATGACTTAGTTCTCTCTTAAGGTTTTCTCACTCCCTTGGAAAGGGCTTTTTCACGATCAGGAGTGATACAGCATAAAGTTGGAGATTGACAAACGTTAGTCTCTTTAATTTCGCATGGTAACAATAAAATGTGAAGCACAATGGCTGCTTACTACTCAAAAGAAAAAACATCACAACAACTCGCTACAAGTAAACAGGCATATTGCTTTAGCAATTTCAAATACCTTCGGAGATAATATGAAGTAAAAAGAGGCTGAAAAAGTGTTATACATCTATGTATGGGCGCAACATTTTCATATATAGCTATGTCCTGTTGTAATACAACGAGATTTTGCTAAAAGCCTGATGGTGTGGAATATGAATTAAAAGAGTTGGGGTTGTCGCCGTGAAACGTGTGCTAGGGCACCTACCAGGGACACAGTGTGGTTTTGGTAAAATAATAAAATGACGGTTTTCCCGTTGTAACATGTGGGAAGTAGGATCAACATACAACCATTGGGTATTATGTTTATTAGAGCAATTGATATTGGTTTGGATCAAGTACCATCGTCCAAAATCACGTGCATACACTATTTCAATACACCAGTTTATTGTAGAGATGAAACTATATCTCCCACGCTACCACTTCTTTAATATAGGTTTTTTTAATTGGTAATTGTAATCATACAACTGAAGCATTGCTGTATAGATACAGCTCAAGAGATAGGTTCCTTATATTTATCACGAGTGAAGCTGCTGAAATTGCTTAATAACTTCTGGACCACCAAAATCTGAATATAAATAGTGGTCTTCCTTAACTCGAATTAATGATGGTTCAAACTTTCATTTGCTTCTAAAATAATTAAAAAGTTTCATCAAACATTAATTGGCGTAAAAAAGCAAGACACCTTTTAATTAAGAATATAGTTTTTATTCCTGCATTTGATTTGAAATCGGACAATGCATTTATTGTTCTTATTAAATCCGTGATTATACCTTGCTTGTCTATATGGTGATATATAAGTTTTCAAGCGTCTGCTTTAAATACTGTCCATCAAACCATAAAAAAATAGTTTCTTTTAAGAGAAGATACCTTTGAACTCCTTAATATATGCCGAAATATTAACATCTTGTCTTAGGTTGTCCAGTATTGTGGGTCCACCACTGAAACTAGTGCTTACAAAAGATGCAATACCAATGAATTGGTGACCCTAAACTTTGATGACACCCATCATTTAGGTAATTTATTTATATAGTTCATAGTTGTAAATCATATTAAATTATGATTTACCATAAGTCAGCGGTGTTGTTTTTCCCGGTTGTTTGTGTAATGGCAAAGTTTGTTTCGAGTCTGTTAGATATTTTGATAATCCTTGAACCAATAAAGCTGTAGAGAATGAGAGAGAGAGAGAGAGTTATAAGGTAAGAATAATGTAAATTTGAGAAGAGTAGAGAATAGAGAGAGAGATAGAGGAGGAAGGATGAGAGCGATAGATAGGAGATTAGATGTTTCCACAGGCGTATATAAGCATCATATAACGTACAGTTTGCATTTACGTATCCGACATACTGATATTATAATTTATATCACTATGACTATTTATATATAGTATTATGCCATCGCTTAGGGCATCATATATTACATATTTGCGAATTTAATTAATTATTATATTAATAAAAGAATCTTCTACTAAATAATAATGATACAGATAATGTTTTATCATAAATCGTTGAGCGAGGCATAATTCAAATTTTTTGAAAAAAACCTTTTATTAGTAGTAATACTAAATATATTCTTTATAGCTAGTTGAAAAGGCTATATATAATATATAATATGATTAGTCATATATATACTAGATATATTCACTAGTTCATAGTATATATAGGAAGTTAAATTAAAATAATTATCACTTTTATATAATTATATCAATAAAAATAGTATATATATTAAATAAGCTATAAGCTATGAAAAAAAAAATTATCATATAATATATATATATAGTATAAATATATAGTAATATATTATATTATTAATATATATTATATATATATATAATATAATATATATATATATTTATAGTTAATTAATAGTATATTTATATAGATATTATTAATAACTTATATATAGTACAATATAAATGAAGGGAAATATTAAATATATATTTAATAAAATTTAAATTATGCTATTTATCGATAGTTATATAATCGATAAATATATATATTATATATTGATATATTATATATAATTATATTTATTAAGTATATATATATTATATTATAATTAAGTTATAATATATATATTATATATATTCCTAATTATATATAATATAATATATAATCATATATTATTATATTAATATAAGATATATTATTATATATATATATATGATATATATAGTATGATATATAATATATAGTTTTAATATATATATATATATATGATTAAACCACACATAATACATAATATATATATTATATTTACTATTATATATATTATATATTAATATAATATATTGTACCGATTATATAATAATTAATATATAGTATATTATATATAATATTATGATTATATATAATATATATGATATATATATTATATATAAAATATATATATTTTATATTATAATATATATATATATATATATATATAATATATTATATATATATATATATATATATATAATATATTATATATATTAATATTAATATATAGTTATATATATAGTGTAGTGTAGTTGAATAGGGATCTGAGCATGGAAAGCAAAATCTTTATGATGCGCGACTTTTGACTCACCGTATATATATATATAACTTGTTGTTATTTTACTTTAAGTAAGCGGTGTTTACCAGATATTTTTATTTAAATTAAGAATTAGTTCCTAGCTTTTAACAATGTCTATATACGGGCAAATATTACAAATTAACATACGAGAATGTCGAACTCATCAACTATCGGAATGGTGTTACTGCGGGCCGTTTTAGTAACCCTTACTATTCGCGTTGCCTAAATTCTTTCCAATCACACTATCGCTGAGGCGTTTTTTTTTTGCCTGGAGGTTCTAAGTAATTTAGTTCTTTAAGTCAAAGCCTGGGCGCGCTTTCTTTACTTTTGTGTAGTGCTTTGTGCGCGGATCTCTCTAAAAACAAATTTTAAAACGCCTCACTGTTTGGTTTACGTTACTCTCTACACTGTCTCTACTACTACCTTCACTTCTCACTTCTCGACTTCACTATTCTCTTCTCTTCTCTCTAGTTCATCTTCTCTCTCTCACTATCCTACAAATCATGTTTTTTAAACTTACGACTTTTTAACTTTTCGACTGGCTGCGCACTACTGACTGTCACAATATAATAATATATAATAATATATATGTTATTTGACAATTCTCTTCGGCACCTAATAATTAATACATTACTTAATAATATAATTTGCTAATGAGTTTAATCCAGGCAAAGTAACTAATAATTAAATTAATAAGTAATATAATAATAAAATGAATATAATAATAGATAATAATAATAATAATTAATAATGAATAATAATAGATAACCTTGTCTCACTTAATAATAGTAGACTCTCGACAAACCTGATATGAAAAAATAATTAAAAAATCCAATGGGAATAAAAACTAAAAATAATAATAATAATAATAATAAATAATAATGCTAATGAATAGTGATAATAATAATATATAATAATAATAATATAATATAAAAATGATAAAAAGAATAATAACAATGAATTAATATATAATAATTATAATAATAATTTAATAATATATATCTAATAATTAATTATAATATCAATATAATCTTATTTATTATTATCTTCTGCATTTCTAATAATAATAATTACTATTAATGACAATCACAGAATATTAAATAATAATAATAATAAATAGATAATGAATAATATTATAATAAATTAAACATAATAATATATATAATTAGATAAATATAGTAATATGAAATTGAAATAATAATAATAATAATATAATAATAATTCTTATATATTATTTTAATTATTAATTTAATAAATATTTTACTTATTATTAATTTATATTTCTTATAATTTATAATTATATTAATAGTTAATAAAATTATTAGTATTAGGTATGTATTATATTATTAATTATTGATTTATTATATTAATTTATTATTTATTATTAATTAATTATATTTAATTAATATATATTTGATAATAATTTAATAATTACATAAGTATGTATATCATATATATATATATGCGTATATATACTTTAAAATTTCTTAAAAATTATTCTCTGGTTACGTTATTATAAAAGATATTTTATTATGTGTCAAATATTTAATTAGTCACTGCTGTTTATATAAAAATAGTATATAATATGATCAAAGAGCTACCAGAGGGGCTATAGTATATATTTAGAATTAACGTATAGTAGGATCGTATATATATGATACCTCAATGGATATGAATACAATATGGTCATACCTATATATATTAATACGGTATATATATAATATGATTAATATATCCAATTTATATTATTATATATATAAATATTTATCCCCGCACTAACTATAAATTTAATGGAATATATGACAGTATATATATACTCTGCATAACGAAAGTACTCAATACCATAGGATATATAGTACTGTGGTTAAGATAGTAAGTCATCTATAGGATAAAGATTAATTTATCCGATCTAAAGGGTGTTTTCCATGCAGTTATAACTTATATATATGATTTATTTACGCATATGATATATAATATAGTTTGTATATGATAATTATATTTTACGGAATAGCGCAAAGTTATGAGATGAGTAATTTCAATCGAACAGTATATGTATAAGTAAAATATAACATTTCCTCTTGATAACTCAGACAATAAGGGAATAAACCTACAATATACAGACAAACAATTTTTATATAAATAAAAGGGGCTCGCCTGAGAATCCTCTCTATCACTCTGCGTCACGACTTGTTAAATGAGAAATATAACTTTTTCCCCGGTATAGCTTTCCCCTCCGACAAACACACTCCAACTTGGATCACAGATAATAGCTTGAAGTTAGTCGTCATCCTTTTGATGATTTCTGTCCCTGTCTTGTGATAGTAAAAGGTATAGGCGTGGTCACATTGTGTTTTCATTTTGTTGTTTTTTTGTTTGATTGTCCTTTTTTTTTTTTTTTTTTTTCGTTTCCGCTCCCTCCCTCGCGTGAGGCTGTCATCATAGTGGTATTCCAGCTGCCCTGATACCTTCTTCCCATCACTTTGATATCCTGATGGAAACGCTTGTTTCGCTGGTATAAACTACTAGATGAGAACAGCGAAAATATCTTTAGCCATCATCTTCAACTCTTGAAGCTATGTTGTGTCCCAGGGTTCTCCCACCACATTAGAGAATCATACGTTTCGTGACGATCCTTGTTTCTTGTTTTGATAATATGCTTTTCATCCAAAACACTTTCATTAAAGCTCTATTTTTCTGTAATCATCATCAATATTGATGTTTAATGAGCATTCATGATTTATGAAAAGCAGAAAGAGAGTTGGAGTTGGAGATGAGACTGTTTGGGTTGCTTTCATGTCGTCCAGTTTAAAATCTTTAAGGAGTATCTTTTAATTTTATGTCTTTCCATATTCTTTCCTGAAATACTTTTCCTTACTAGGTTTCGTCATTTCTACCCCAATACCAGGGGCGGAGAAATGTCTTTGAAAAGAACTTCGCCATTTATAGATCGAACATCTAAATGAATGTTGCGATGGAATACAGAATTTTCTTTCCAATTGATCAAATCTTTCGCAGTTAACTTTCGGAATCTAGTTTGTTTGGTATAGCTGATTTAAATTTCCTCTCTTTCGCCTCAAAATCTGAGGGTTTGGGTGAAGGTTCTAAATGGCGGTCATAAAAATGGAATCACTGTGTTAAATAAATCACAAGAACCGGCTTTTAAAACCCATTTTTTGTAATCCTCTTTTCACATCATCGTCTTGCATAAAAAGATTCCAAAGTAATCCTGTTCTAAAATATTCGATCATCGGCGTGGGGCGGTTTCTTATTAGAAGTATTTGCGAGAAGAGAGAAAGAGAGAGAGAGAAGAGAGAGAGAGAGAGAGAGAGAGAGAGACGAGAGAGAGGAGAGAGAGAGAGAGAAGAGAGAGAGAGAGAGAGGAGAGAGCAGGTTTTGAATAGGCATAACAGAGAGTTTTGTTTAATAAGATTACCGTCTCCTTGATACAACCGGAGCTTGATGTTGTAAAGACCAGTGACAACACGGTTGGGCGGTTGCCAGTTGGCGGTTGTGTAGCACACATATCCTGTCATGTACTCTGTTGATTCCATCACAAAGTATATATATATATAGTTATAGTACTATCAACATATTATTTATTTTAATTTATGAATAACATATTTTAATTTATTTATATATAATATACTATATTATAATATATAATATATATTATATATATATATATATATATAATATGATAATATCATATGATATATATATATATAAACTACTATATATATAAAATTTGATATATATAATATAGTATGAATTATACGTATATATATATATATATAAACTATATATATTATATATGTATTATATCATATATAATATATATATAATATAGTATATATATTATATATAGAGACATCTGTTATTTGTCCTATCCCTCTAAAAGATATTTCGGGGGGAAAAGAGGTAAACGAATTTGGTTATAAATTTTTTTTTTTTGTTTCCTTATAATTCAGTTAATTTTTTCTTTATTCGAAAAAATGGTAACTAAGGCTTGCATTGGTCCAGGTATCGGTTTTTTTATTTTAAGGCAAGCAAAGCGTGAAATAAATTATAAATATGAAAATTCTGAAGAAAATAAAAATTTCATTAAGTGAGGTTATGATACGGTTTATGTAAGGTTTATGTTGAGTTACGTTAGTTTATAGTAGCTTTAACTTTAATAATTTCTTTATATTACCTTACTTACGTATTAAACGTTTTGAAGCGCTGGCAAACGCTATCGTCTTATGCTTATTGGTTAAAAAAAAAAAAAGACAAACCTTTTAAAGGGTGGGAAAAATACCACACCACTTTAAATTAAATCCTTTTTCGGTGAAGAGATCTACTCGAATCGCCATCAATATATGAATATATAATATAATAACATATAATTATATATATAATATTAGAGTATATAGTATAAATATTATATATATTATATAATCTTATGATAGTATATATATATATATATCTAATATATTATGAAAATATATAATAAATATGTTTAGATTGTTTTTCGCCTGATATTTAAACAGAATAGATAATTTTGATAGATATTAATAATTTTTTTAGAAACATTTTTTTATTTAAGTTAGAGAAAATTTAATAAAGTGAAAATTTATTTTAAGAAACTATTTTAGCAGAAATAATATAATTTTGAAAGAAAGAAAATTATTGTTATTCGGAGATACAATTTTCGACTCACGAACTTTCAAGAAAGAGATATCTGTCCCCCGATAAATATTTTATTTAATTTTGTAAAATTAATTATTATTTAAAAGAATTTAATTTAAAATTCAAATTATTAATTTAAAAATTTTGGAATGCTATGATTATGGTTATAGTCCAAAATAGTTAATATCGAACGTGTTAATTTGAACGATTCTGTGAATAAAGCTGGATTGGGTTTAGTTATAAATCGCCCCCGGATTAATTTAAAAAGAATTGAGATGTAAATAACCCTTTATAATGAAACTTAAGGAATAATTGCTCGTTTAATTATAGTAATAAGTGGTGGAGCGAGGCGAAAGATTTTAGTGAGAAATTCGTTAAAACTTTTTTTTCCCATTTGAGTTTTGGAAAATAAGTTAATTAAGTTTGAATAAAAGTTTAATGAATCCCATCTCATTGTGAAATAAATACCAATCAGAGCAGGTTTTAAGGACGAGCCGACATTATTCTAACTTTTATTATTTCTGGTCTGAAACTATTGGGACAATAACCAAAAGAAGGAACTCGCCTAATAGTTTACAAATTTGTTATAAAATTTTAAATCAGTTCAGTAAAATAACTTCA
>JABUQX010041545.1:0-22500 GCA_015478945.1 Trachelipus rathkii
ATATATTCGCGCACAACCAAGATTTATTCAAAATTAATTAGTTCAGGGATAGAGGATGAAATGTATGCATTATACAAATAATTGATATATATATATTAATTATTAATATATAATCTATATAATATATATATATATATATTATATATTATAATTAATATTATAATAATTAATATATGAAGGTTATTTAGTATTAATTAATAAATATTCAATGACAATAATAAGCATATATTATAATATTATATATATATATATATTATATATAGATATATTATAAATAATAATATATTATTAATTATATATAACTATTATATATTAATATTATATATTAATATATATATTATACATAATATACTAATATAATATATAAAATATTAATATAATATATTATATATATATAATTATATATATATATGATATCATAGATATAATATATATATATAAAATATATATATAATATATATATATATTATATATATATATAGTATATTAACTATTATAATATATATACTATATAAATATTAATACTATATATCCTATTATATATATTAATTAATATTATATAATTATAATAATTAATTATAATACTATAATATACTATATTAATTAATATATAATATATATATATAAATGACTATATATATATATTAATATATATTAATATTGATGAAGATAGATATATATATATTATATCTAAATATATATATATATATAAATAATATATACTATTAATAATATCTATATATATAATATATGATATATATATTATAATATATTATATATTATATATTAATATATATATATAACTATATAATATATATAAATTATAATATATATTAATATAATATATAGTATAATTAAATATATATATATATATATATTATATATATATACTATATATATAATATTAGTGTGTGTATATATATATATAGTATAATATATTAATATAATATATATAATAATATATATAATAATATATAATATTAATATTATATAAGTATATAGTTATTATATATATATATATATAATATTATTAATATATATTTATAATTATATATATATATATTAAAATATATAATATATATAATATATATATATATATCATATATTACCTATATATATATTAATATATATTATATAATATAAATATAATTAATATAATTATATATATATAATATTATATATATATTATTATATATTAATTATATAATATAATATATATTATATATATATAGTATATATATATATATTAATATATATATATATATTATATAATATATATTTATATATATTATCATATATATATTATATATATATATCATAGTATATATATTAATATATAATATATTATATAGTAATATATATTATATATATATAATATATCATATAAATTATTATATAATATATATTATAATATATATAATATATATATATATATTATATATCTATATTATATATATATATATATATATAATTAATATTATATAATATTAGTTTATTAGATTTTGTATATAAATAACACTTGTAAATTAAAATATTATCATTTTCGCTAGACCAGATCTCTTAAGCTCACATGAAACTCATATTTCATTACCCTTTATAGAAGCATCTTGCGAGTGCATCTAGCCATAATGATTCTATGCATGTATTATATAGTGCCTAGATTTAGCTCATTGTCAATAGTAATATATAACAGACACATGGTTAAACAATTACTAATACAAACAAGGATTCCTTAATGGACTTATCCATTTTACCAGAAAAAAAGAATTAACTCATTTACACACTATATATAGTCCAAACATTTTACTTTCTACTACAAATCAGGACAATAATATGACAGCTATTAGGTGCATAGTAAGGTTGATACAAATCTAAACGTCCAGATCACACTCTTCTCGTCTTCTTCTAGAACTTCCTCCTGCACCGCAGGAAGATTAGAAGAGTGCAGGCTGATTCTGCCTATACAGTTCGCAACTTTTACTATCAAATTCACGATATTCTGCGCAATACTCGGTTTCTCAGGACATACTATATTAGCGGTAGTACTCTATCATATTTATATCATAGCCTACATTTTTTATCATAATGGTAAATCTAACATTGATCCATAGTTTCTAATATATTAGTCTAAATTATGTATTCAGCAGTACTAATTAGGTTATTGCACCTTAATTCAAGTTGCTTGGTGATAATTTAATGACATTATATATAAATATAAATAATCAAATAACTAATATTTTCTTATTTCATTGTAATATAACTTATTAACATAGTTATAAGTATATATATTAATATATATTTTATATATATAAATTAGTTGGTTTTTAGATAGTTATAAATATTATAGTAATATATATATTAATATATGATATATGTATATATATAAGAATTATAATATATTAGTATATATAATATATAATATGTTATAATATATATAAATCACTATATATAAGATTTATATATATATATATATATTTATATATATGTACATATAAATTATATTAATATATATAGTATATATATATATATATATATATATATTATATAATATTTATATATATATATATAATTTTATATATATATCATTTATCACATAATAGCCATTATATTAACATTCATCATCATCATACATTCACCATTATTACATTTAATATCGATTTTAGTAAAGGATAAATTATTGGAGTTGGGAAACGATTAATATATTTATATAGTCCTTTATAAGTACTTCTTTAAGTCCCTTTTAAAGAAGCTCCTTCATTACAAAGTAACGCCAACATTGAGGACTCCAACAACTTGACAAATATCAAATTTAACCCATAAGGACCTGTTCATTACATATAGACTGGTAATTCTTCTCCTGTATTTGGAAGACATCGCCTTCTTCCTGCTGATAAACCGCCTTCTTGCAGAACCAGAGACCTATCGCCTTCTCCCCAGAAGTCAAAATCTTAGTAATTCGACACGTCCTCTTAATAACTTAAATTGGTAATATTTTTTTCACCTATCATTCCATAAGTCTTTACTTTGGGCTTCTCACGCTACTATCTATTAGTTGATACCAAAGAAACCCCCAGGAACTTGGAGGCCTCTTGTATACTTAGTAATTAATACAGTATCTTTAAATGATAATAGCAAACGAATTGGGTATCCACTTCCTCACATTCAAAGTCTCTCACAACATCTTCATGGAGCAACAATCTTCAGAAAAATAGACTTTCATTGGGAATGCCATCAAATTTCGATACGACCTGAGGATGTTGAAAAAGCTGCAATAACAACTATTTTCTGCCAATTTGAATACGTTTTTATGCCATTTAGTTTGAAAAATGCTGGACCTACTTTCCAATAAATAATGAACTCCATTTTAGATGTCTTCAATTTATTTACATATACCTACTAGATCACTTGGTAAGTTTTTAATCATCTCCAAAGCAGCATGAAGAACATCTCAAAACATGTTTTATTCAAGTATTTACTTTAATAGAAAAATTACCTTAGGTAAAAAATATCATTAAGTAGAAATTGATGACAATCGCTTCTGTAAATGATCATATATGCTTCCAACTAATATCACTATATATATATGATATTGGGAATGCATAATATTATTCTTAAGATTGAAAATGCTTCCTTTGGTTGAGGAAATATGAAGTCCGAAATTTCCAATTACCTTCTTCCTCGAGACTTAAAAAAAAATCAGATCTTAGAAGATTCTTGGAAATAATCGGATACTACCAACGTTATATATCTTGTTTTTCAGGACGTCTTTCCTTTTTGAAAAAATGCAAAACACCATCGCAAATAAGATTAAAAATCCTCTTACTTGGACATAAATACTAAGAAGATGCCTATACATATATTTAGAAACTGAAGAATTATATAATTTTCAAATATTGCAGGACAGAACTACTTCTATTTTATCTCGGTCTTCCATAATTGTAACGCATCCTTCATTAGAACCATTTGGTTATGAATTAGTAATTACATAGATATCAATTAATGATTAGACGCAGCCATTTCCTATTACATATAGGTTGTTCACATATCTGCACAGTACCTAAATAGGAAAAAAGTCTATACAGTAACTAGCTACTAGTAAAAATATTCAGTACATTCGATCATGAACTTCTAGCGCATATAATATTCTGTTCTTCTATACTATATTTAAACACATTGATTTGTTAAGATAAAGTATGAAAGAAATATATATTATCTATGTTAGCACGATCATATCAACCTACTTGTTTAATATCAGACCATTTTGTGCAGGGTAACATAAGATCAAAACAAGATAAGGGTGATATCGGTCAGCCATAGTCATTTTTTTTCTTTAGTCTTTAAAAGGGGACTTCATACTAAGATAATACCCCTTACTATTTTGAAATGAAGAATTAAAGATATTCTTTAACTATTATTTTATTTATTATTCAAATATCGAAAAGAACTTAAACTCTCTTATAACATATATGGTATTATTTAATTTTATTTTATAAAATTCTATAAATTAGTATTTAATACTAGTAAGAAATCTTATATTATTAGAGAGTGTTTCGAACTAAATATTATATCAATTCCAAGTCAAAACGTTGGCAATTCCAGGTTTATGATAAAAAAATGTTTTATTTTAATAATTATTACGAGTAACATTCATATATTTTTTTTTCTCATAAGTTCTCAAGTTAGTAACTCATCGTAGCTTACATTCTATATTCGGATTTTACTCATTCCAGAAATAATGAGCCGGATAACGAAGGCTAGGATGCCGGAGCTCACTTGGCGCGTAGAGAGTACCGGATGACCGGTAAGTCCGGTAGACCGGCCGGAGCGCCGAGCCGGTAGCTCCAGAGACACTAGGAGCTTGGGTATTAATGTTTTATTTCACATTAGGAAATATAAATTTTTTTGTTTTTCAGATGTGAAAATAAAAATAATTTTATTGGCAGAAGATGTGCTGACCAATTTTCAAATAGTATACAGAATCGTAAAGTCTATAGATCTACTGATGAAGTTGAAATTAGACATATTTATAATATATAAGCCTATGATAGCAATCGTGAAGCCGAGAGTCCTGGAACCTCACGGAGCCGGAGTTTAGATATATTTTTTCAATAAACGAATATTTTTTTAAGAAGATTCATTAGCCTGAATACGTTTGACATAATTAAGGGCTAGAAAACCTATTTTAAATTCGGATTACCCTGTCAGCCTGGAAGCAGGAAGTTGAACGCTGGAGCCGATGACCAGGAGCCGGAAAGTACCGGGAGCCTGGTCGCCGGAGGCGGAGCCTGGAGCCCGGATCTCTGGGTTTGAATTTTTTATTTTTCTTAAATATATACTTATTTTTATATGTAAATGAAATAATTAATTAATAATGTCCAGATAAAGGACTCAGTACTTGTTAAACCTAAATTTTCATATAAGTACATAGAAACCTTTAGTCAGATCCGTGGAGCGGGGACGCCGGAATCGGAAGCGGAGTAACCGGAGCCGTAGAAGCCTGGGTATCGAATTTTTATGTTTCAGAAACTAATTTCTTAGGCTGAAAATTTAATGCTCAAGAAGACGTTACTTGACAGAGTTATTTCACAATCGTGGCATGAATATCCTTAAGTCAGATCCGGTCCGATATCTGAGAGCTCGGAGTCAAAGTGGGGCTACGCAGTTTAGCACGTCCGAGTGCCGTAATGATTTGATTTTTTTCGATAAAAATTTTTTTTTTTATTGATGTAAAAAATTTATTACCAGCTAAGATAGTGATTAGATAACATTTTTTTCAATAGTGCATGAAATACTAAGTTGGATCCGGGATCCGGAAATGGGATAGCTCAGGATCTGGAGTATTAATATATATAAATTTTTTTTACGAAAATTTTTTTTAGATGATAAAAATAATTGTTGACCAGTAAAGTACGTTTCGAAACAGGTTTTCAATAGTGAGAAATCCTCTTAGTTCGAACTTACGGATCCTCAGGAAGTTGGAGTCCAGAGTCGAAGTGGAGCCTAGTACGTCAGATAGCGGTGCAATAGTATCAATTATAATAAATTTTTTATCTATTCAGAGGTAATAATATTATTTTTAGTATGAATAAATTTATATTTAGCCTAGATAGATCGTGACTATATATAATCTAAAAAGTATAATATAATAGAATATTTCTAATTATTTGCATATGATAATCCATTTAGTCATGAATACGGAGCCTCGAAGGTGAAGTCGGTAACACCGTGAGCGGATCAGAGAGCTCGTAAGCCGTTATGACCGGTAGCTAGGAGCCGGAATCCTCATAGTAATATTAGGTTAATTTATTTAAAAAAATAATAAATATGGATTTTTATTAAGGTGAATAAATTTATAATATGTCAAGAAGACGCTACTGAACATTTTCAAATAGTATTTAGCCTAGAAACTTATCAGGTCTCGATATCTGGTCCGGATTCTGGAAAGACGGATCTACTTGGAGTTATAAAATTTTTATCAAGAAATAATTTTTAGATGAAAAATTTTATTGGCTAGATGTAGACTTACCTAGAACATAAATTTTTCAAATAGTAGCATGAATCTTAATTCAGTGATCCGGATTATATTGGAGTCAAGCCTATGTGAGTCGGATTCCTAAAGTATATCACAGTATAGATTATGGAGTTATGGAGCCAGAGTTAATGCTTTTTTATTTCTAGAAAATATTTTTTAGGTGATAAAATTAAAACATTTTGTGGAGAACGTACTGAACAATTTTATAAATAGTTCAGAAACCTTAGTCGGCATCCGGATCGGAGCCTGACAGGTCCACACACGCTATCTACTGGAGTAGTCTGCGAGAATTTGCTTTTTTTTAATATCATCTTTTAATTGTTGAGATTAATCTTTATATGCCAGAAGAGACGTTGAATGAATGCAAGAATGATTTTCGAACACACTATGTAGTTCAGATAACACATATGTAGTCAGCAATGAAACGCAGAACCGAAAGGAAAGTGGAAAGGTGATCGATAGTCATGGAGTACCGGTTACGCGGGATACGCGTAGAGTCAGAGCAAGAGACGCGCTTTGAATTCGAGTACATGCCCTGTAATAACAATCGCTATGATTATGGATAACCCATACTTTAATGGAAAGGGGTATAAAATTTACTAGATAGCTCATACCTCAGGTTTTAAAACCATGTTCACGGCATGTTTCGTCATTTCAATTAGGCACGTAGAACTTAGTCGGGAGTCCGGGATCCTCTCGCGCATGTACACAGACTCTCCGGGAGCACTGATAATTTCAGTGGATAGTAAATTGAATCTATATATCAGAGAGAGTATATAATTTGTTATAGATTGGAAATAAGTGGTACTAGTAACCAGAGAGATAAGCACATGCTAGCCGGATGTAGGCAAGCAGCAAATATGTATCACAATATAGTGCAGATCTTATTTAACGGATCGGTATTACGGAGGCTACCGTGATGACGGAGTCGGAGATGGAGCCGAAAATTATTTTTTTATGAATTATTTTTCTTTCTTTTCGAATAGAGCAGAGAGTTATAATTCGATAACAGACAAAAAAACCCAATGATATGTTGCCAATTATCATATTCAAGAGGCTATCAATCAAACCTTAGTCAGATCCGAATGACGAAGTACCTTAGATATACTCGGAGCCGGAATCACTGTGGTTTTTTACTATCTCTTTAAGTAAAAATAAGATAGTAAATTAGATGTATTGCCTATAGAAGTAATATAGATAGAATTTTGAGCGATCTGGGAAAATATAGAACTACCTTTAGTACCGGATAAATCCGGATCTCAGATCCGGATCCGGAGCCGAACCGGGAGCCATGTCAATGGGTATAATAAAATTTTATTTTTTAATATAAATAATTTTTTTATATATGAGTGAATAAATTTATTGGAATAGAAATGTGCTATAAAATTTCAAATTAAGTGAAGTTGAACCTTTATGGATCCGGATCTCGGAGTCAGGATCTCGGAGTCGGTTACGGAGCCGATCTTTGCTTATATTTAAAATATTTTCAATGAAATATTTTTTTAGTTCGATAAAAATGTATTTGCAGAAAGATCATTATGCTGTAACTTAAATTTTCAAATATAGTTAATAAACCTTAGTATTCGGATCCGGATCCGGAGTTGGTAATAACCGGAGTCGGAAGTTAGATGCCTTATATGCTGATAGTAGGTATACGGTGATTGTATAATATTTTTCACAAGAAATATTTAAGTTTTATAGATGAAAATTATTGCCGGTATAATATATAACGTGCTGAAACAATGTTGAAAATTTTAATTAGTTGAAGCAGTAATAACACTATTAGTTTGGATACGGTCCGCGAAGTCGGAACGGAGCCGGATTCTGGGTAATAATTTTGTTTCTATAAATATTTTTATTCTGTTGAGTAAATAATTTATAATTTGGCATACAAGACCGTGCTACAACAATTATTTCAAAATAGTGGCAGTAAAACATTAGTTATCCGTGATATCCTCAGTCACGCCGGATCTGTGAGGCCGCAGTCGTGATGTATGAATAAGGACTCGGTAATTCTGGGTCATGTAAATTTTTTTCAATAAGTATTTTGTACGTATGAATATATTTATATGAGGCTGAAAAAGTTAACGTTATCATTTAATATAATATATACAATTTATCTAAAACAAGATGCATGAACTATATAGTCGGAAGTTATGGTAGGTCCGGAGCTCAGTAGAAATAATAATATATTATAATTTTTCTTTATGGGATATTATTCTCTCATGAGCTTTGAATTGATTTTCACAATCATTAGAAAGAATATATATATAATATATATATATTATATATATAGTATATATTATATATATATATTTATATATTATATAATTATATATGTTAATATATATAATAGTAGTATATATTATATTAATATTATATATATTATAATACTATATTAATTAAATTAATATATTATATATATTATATATATATATAATAATATATATATATACTATTATATTATAGTATATATATATATAATATATATATATATATTATATAATTACTATTATATTATATTATATATATATCTAGGTATACTATATATATATAATACTATATCATAAAATACTATATAATTAATATATATCATATTAAGATAGGCTCCTATATTATTATTAATATTATATATATACTATATATACTAATATATATATATATTATATCGGCTATATTATTTATATATATATATATTATATATATATTATATATTATATTATATAATTAATATACTATATATATAATAATATATACTATATCAATATATATGTAGACTTATAGGGTTATTATTGAAAAGAACCAGAGGTAGGGCTGAAGGTAGCAATAAGGGATATATGGTGTTCAGAGCTATATCGGAGATATAATGAAGAGGTGCCAGGCGATGACTACCTATTATTATGCAGGAATGATCTATAGTTTATAGTATTAGGCGAATTTAGAATAGCTTATTGGGAGGGCGATTAGTCAGAAAATGAGATTTGTAGACCCGGTGCTCGTGTTAATATAATGGAATGATAGGGTTTGAACAGTCCAACGTTAGAAATTAAGAGTATGATATATATAGTTTAATCGGTTTTTGAGTGAGTAATAGTGTACTTACTGTGGTACACGTTCTCATGTTAGATTGGATAAGCAGTCTGTGAAATCACTAATATAGTCTAGTCTCAAATAATTTAGGAAATATATGAGTGTGAATATATGAATAAGGGGAACGGATGATGTTCAAGAATTAGCTAAGTATTGAATTAGTATTGTTGAATGGAGGGAAGTATAGACTTGGTGTACAATATAAATCTTATTAAGTGGATGCAAAGGGATAATAAGGATTTAATTGATGCTATAGGGAGTCTTACATGACGGTATGCCTATTACCATGTGCTAATGTATAGTAGCGTGACTATGGTCTGAAATAAAATAAGGTACAGATATTAAAAAGTACTATAGATATACGAGCTTCTGTTATTATGTATACTTGGGCTATACTGCATTATTTTTTGTATGGGTGCTCCTGGTTACAGGAGCACCCAACCAAGTAGGTCATAGACCACAGTATATGCCGCACATGCGGCATATAGATGCTTGTTTGACGATATATTATTAGCAAATTATAATAGACGATGAAAAGATAGTCGTCAACCGCTCTGCACAGGGCTTGTCAAAGGTATTGGCGTAGCAGCCATCGTCAGAGCAGTCATTATCGCTACTACGTTAAGTACATTATTGATAACAGAGAGTATATTCTCTTACCACTAGTACCGTAATCTTGACCCTTATACTACCAGAAAAAGTAAGTGTATTCATCGTGACTACGTTATTATCAGTCTCCTGCTTCGTATTTCAATTAGCTTTGAAGCTGGTAATTATATATTTATAATCCATTAAGATGAGGGGCTTTTAACCCCTACTGGGGCACACTTATCATATTATCTGTCACTAGTTTGTATACTACCGTTGTTACAAGGAGCAACCAACCAAAGTTCAATGAACGCCGAAATGGGCACATTATATCTTATGTCATTCTAGTTGTGAATATATAAATTTGCAATAATAGACGAAGAAATATTCTACTCGTCAAACCAGGACATCGAAACCTGGGTCTAACAACAGAGTACAGCGTTTCGATATAATGTTACAGGAAAGTTATCATCAACTCATAGTACTCACGATCCGTAACAACCATAACAAATAATTATATATAATGAAACTACTACTTTACAAGTTTATTCAAAGTTTCTGCTTCGATTAATCATACTGTTTTTAGAAACCTCGATACTTATTTCTATATATAAATATCCATAGATAAGGGTGAGCTTGGAATACCCCTGCTTAGAGGGCTTAACAATCGGAATTTCATTATATGGGGTGCATTTACCTGGGTTTTAACTATAGTGAAAGCAACACTGTACACATAAGCTAAGGAACGCCAACATGGGCACAATACATGCTTGTTTGCGAACAAATTTGCAATAATTAGCAACTGATAAGAAAAATTTTCAACTCACTCGACTCAGCTCAGGAACTATACGTAACCATCGACAACAGCGTCGCCGTTTAGATATCATGTTAGCAGGAGGTCACTCTACCACATTTAGAATCCGCTACCTCACAGTAAAAAGAAGTCACTTCAGGAAGTATTCTCAAATTTCTTGGCTTTGATATCACTTGCTTTTGAAACTCAGATATATTTTGAATTATTCACTCAAATCCACATAATAGAATGATGAGGTGTTGGATATTAACCTAGTGGGGCTATAAAAGGCTCATATCTGTCATTAATTATGCTATTACTCACTACTAGTGAGTATTACATATAGGATGACAATATCACTAACCAAAGTCAAGTAAGCACGCCTAGATTGGTATACCAACATATGTCTTGTTATGCGTATTATAACAAATTTGCATTTAATAAGACCAAGAAAAATTTCACTATCGTGCTACAATAGAACTTGACGAACCTCATCGACAACAGCGTCGTCATTAGACAATGTACAGGCAATGTACAAGAGGTTAAACCTCTAGTCAGATCCGACAACCAGAATAAATTAGGTGAGGAGGTATTTCGTTACAGTTGTTAAGTTTCCTGCTTCGATTTCACTTCTTAGGAAACGCGTCAGAGTGTAATTGAAATAGCATCTCCTACAAGCGATGTCTCTATGGAAACTCTCTAGTGGGCTCTAAACATGTGACATATTACTACAGGGTGTGCTCTTCTATAAATGGTTGAGTGTAACAAGAGTAAACCAACCGATTACTCAGAAGGTTCATTAATATGGGAAGGTCACAAAGCAGAGCAGCTAGCACTACACATAATTATCATACTGATCAAAAATTGTGATCGCATATAAGACACATACTATATGCTCGCTTACGTAAGTCTCAAGAGATCGAAATATTTATAGATTACAACACAGTTCGGTCGCCGTTGAGAGAACATCATATATTACTCACTACTGTGTATGGCTCCTAAAGCAGCTACTAGTCCGATTTGACAGAGCTTCTCCTGAGGGAACAAGTAACGGAGACTACACGCATTTCAGAAAGTATTATTTTCTCAACATATCTACATATATGCTTCAATATCACTGCTTTGGCAACAGAGGTGGCGCCAGCAGTCTCATTACCGCTCTGTTAGTCCGCTATGCTGTCTCTAGTACCCTCGCGAGAAATACGTCAATCTCTTAGACGGAAGTGAGCTGCGGAAAACTCTTGTCGGGTGCTGTAAGCCGTCTGCGAGTCAGGATCGTAGTATTATTAGATTGGAAAAAAAGATTTTCGTGTAGCATCGTTCTCCGTCATTCATCATAGTAAACAAGTCTTTCCCCTCTCTCCTCAATTTATTTAGTTATCTACGCACTACTTTTTGAATATAATGATATAAGATTAATTAATATAGTTTACTTATTAAATTCTTATATGTTTTATAATAAAGACATTTTATAATATTTTTATATTAATTTATAACTAATTATACCTTTAGTCTAAAAATTTATGTTTTTTTTATTAATTATAACTTCTAAGAAATCCCAATTCTATCTAACCTCACTTCTCAATGGAACTGCATTGAATTAATAAATATAAGATTTTAACATTTAGATTTTATTAACGAACTGACTGGCAATTACCCTTATCTATATCTTTAATTAAATATATACTATATTACTAATATATATATATATATAATATAATATAATCATTAGGTATACAATATCTAAATCTTATTTGTGTAAAACCCAAATATTTATATATATATATTTCATCAGAGATATTGTATAAAAATATATTGCATAATAATTACGTTCATATTTATATATATAAGATTTATATAAAGAACAAAATATTATTAAGAAGGTAAAAATTTAACTCATTAGCCTTCTCTGAGAATTGTACATCATATGCATGTTGCGCAGTGATGGAAATATGCTATCATTAGGTTGTTTATATACCTATTGAGCCTATACCTCCAACCAAAAGTATAGGTATTTGCTAAAGATAACAGTTTATAAATAGCAATAACCTAGAGAGTTCCGCGTAAGATAGCGTACATCACCTATATATATATATTATATACAGGTGGTCCAGCCTGTTCCTATCTCTCGTTTTTTAATATTTTTTAGATTTAAGACTTCATAAAACATTTAATAATAATAGTAATTTAAATAGTAAAGAATCTTTTATAAGAAGGTAAGAATTTATCTGTCTATCTCTATTGAGGATTGAATAACCATTATATCATAGCTAATATGTTTGGCACTGTAGAGAGACACATATAGCCATACGGTGTATTTAACTCATACTGAGCAATCCTATATCATCACCTTATATAATATATGATATACACAATTATGGTAATATTTTTTAGAATAAAAATAAATAAATCACTTTGATTGATTGCCAGATTGTGTTGAATTTTCAAATAAGTAATAATTAATATTTAATTAATAAATATCATAAGTGATTAGCTAATGTATTAATTATATATAATATAATATTTATACAGAGGGATATTTTCTTTTCTTTTACATTATATTACATATTTATTCATTGTATTATCCAAATATATATATGATATATTATTAAATATAATATGATAACTATTAATATGAAGTTATAATTATAATATATTATACTATATACATATATATATATATATAATATATATTATTATATATATATATTATATATAGGTTATATATATATATATAATAAATATATATATATATATATTAATATAATATATATATATATATATTTATATATATATTAATATATATATATATTAATAATATTAATATATTAAATAATATTATAATATTAATTAATATATACTATATATTATATAATTATATATATATTATAATATAATATATAATTAATATATAAATATTATTTATATTTTAATATATTCTTTAATATGAAATGAAGTTACTACAGAAGATTTATCTATTATATACTCATTATATATAGCTGAGGATATTTGAAGACTATACTCTTAGGATACATACACTCCGGTTAAATGATAATGAGGATATCATAGTTTATACACGGATTGCTATACTTAAGATACATACTTTCATGAGACCTAATCTAACTGTCCCCCAAAAAAGAACGCTCATATGCATAGCACGTAGTTTATATAAATAGCACCCTACGTTTTATCTCATTACTCCATAATTGCTTATGAGTTATACTTCATATAGCGGCTCATGTGACCACCATTTATATCATATATAGAAAATATATTATTTTCTACTATTAAGTACCATCTTTCTCCTCTTATACTTACTAGAATTTCGCAATAGACAATATTTTTTCCTAGTGTCTCACTTTTAGGACAATGATATTGTATATAATTAAAATTTTTTTTTTTAGTACTATATTAGTATTGATTTACTTAATTAACAATTACCGGTTTTTATTATTTCTTTATTATTTTTTTATAATTTTTACTAGTATAGTCTAGAATATATTAGTTTAATTAATAAATAGGTATTTTATATTTAAAGATGTATTAGAATATTAAATTGGACAATAAAAATATTGATAATATTAAAATATCTGTATGTAACCTTGCAACTTACTAATACCTCTTGAGTAGTCTTATATATACTATTCAAAATATATATGTTTTCTTTTATTTTAATATTTTAATAATTGGGATAAATAAGGTCCAAAATTGGTACGATTCAGGGAAAAATGGTTACGTAGGTCAATATATACTTCGACACTGGTACAGCAAATAATATATATTCCCTCAGAATACACTAATACACTCTGCACCTATATAATACTATTCCTGATTTACGCACTTTATAGGCTAGGTATAGGTGTAGGTTAGGTTAGAGTTAAGGTATTTAATAGTTTATGAGTTAGGTTGGTTTAGGTTTAGGATATCAGGATATTAGGTTATAGGTTAGGTTAGGTTTAGTTTTTAGAGTATTATATATAGGATAATAATAAATTAAACTAAGTAGTAGTATCTATTTATAGGAAAGAGTTATAGATATAGTTTAAGGTTAGGTTAGAGTTTAAGAGTTATAGGTATTGGAATTAAGGATTAGTGATTAGGTTTTAGGATTATGTTATAGTTTATGCACTTTTATTGCCACCATTAACGGTTGGTATGTATTTTAACGGTTTAATGTTTGAAGATATAGAGTTTTATACCATTTGTAACTATCCTTTAAAATTTCTGTCCTAAGTGCTATTAGTCTGTTATAAGTAGCTGGCTTAACATGATTAAATGAGTATCAATAGAAGTTACCAGTTTTAAAAGTTAGGTATATATATATAATTTTACTAAGTTTGTTTGATTTAGTTATAACCTATCATAATACTCTCATAAAATCTAACTTAATAATTTATTTATCTGGCAAATGTTACCATTGAGTGCATCTACATATATGATATTTATTATGCCTAGTAGTTTTACCTACTCATACTAAGTTATACCTTTCTTTAGCCTCTTGTAGTTTTCTAGCATTTTTAGTCTCTGGAGCTGCCGATACCGATAGAAAAGGTATACAGAACTACTGCATACCATTGAGTGGCATCTCATTGTCTATGTACGTTTACTTGCAAAATGTAAGGACGAAAATAGTACGATACATCGTGAATGTATTGTAATTTGGTCGTGGCTATCCAGTGTGTATATGCAATCAATGCGTTATATTTTCAGTATAAGGGAGAGTGCAGAGATACCAGGACTAGAGGTTCAGGTAAATCTCACTTGGACTATTAAGAGAGATGGGCTGTCGGATGCATAACTCTAAGAGAACTACAACACATTCTCCCTTATTCTTCCAGCACTGTATTGTTTAATACTTAGTCTCATCTAAGAGCGACACACCTACCAATTTAAATTTGCACAACCGCAAGGAGTATCTTTCCTTTATATGTTTCGATAGACTATCGAGGACAAGAGCGTTGTATAGAAATTTATGGTTGTATAACTATTGTTCATAAAATAGTAACATATCAACCTCTCTTTCCCAGACGTTGAGATTTTGTCTAAGAGTGCAACCTTAAAGTTTTAGAGTTAAGGAGTGTTATACTTATATATATTATTTATTAGTATATATAGGATTTAATTAGCGCGTTCTCTATTATTTAATTAATTTTTAGAGGGTTCACTTAATCAGTACGTTGTTACTAGGATATTATTATTCACTTTTCTTACGATCTTTTTAATTATTGAGAAGTTAGCTTTTCATTTTTTGAATAGGTTAACTTGGATTTCTTGGATCTTATTGATAGAAATATCCTAGAGTTATTGAGAGTGATAAGTAGTGATAAAATCACTTTTTGAGAATAATATATCAGATGTAATAATATCTACACTATACTTGAATACGCTAAAATTTTTTTCATATATTAATACTTAGGACAAATTTAAATAATGTTATGATAAGTGATATTATATCAATCATCTAGTATAATATTAATATTAAGACTCACGTGCATTATATTTGAAGCTTGCCGTGCACACTCTACTTCTATAGCAGTGAGCCGAAGGCACTCATCGTGCCCGGGATTGCAAGAGACATTTTCTTTTTAAAGGGTAGATCCATACCAGCAGAAGCGTTCAGACCGGATCTCCAAAACTGGAGTACACAATAGTAAAGTGCGGTTATTATCTCGTTTGAGGTAGGTCGACAACTTATCCAATATCGTTTTAGAGCTTGCTAAAATTTGACACGAAAAAAAAATATCAAGCGGAGCCAAAAAAAAGTTGTGATACGGTGTCGTTCTGATTTCCGGATTGCAGATAGGAACGCTACAAGAATGCTGTGTAAGCTGGTGAAGACGATAGGCGTTGATTTATTCTTCTTCTAAATTTGGTTGTGTTGGTGAGATCTATTAGGATTACCATCTTTCAACGAAACTCTACTGAGTCGGTGTGGTGCCGCCGACCTCCGGCTGCTTGTTGAAAACTTCGACACTACGTTTAAGATTCAGACATAAGAGGTGATTGTGATTGTCTGTTCTTGTGAGTCACGTTTCGAGCATTCTTTTTCGTGTTGAGCTGGGCGGTGCTCGGTTCTGCCCTCGGCGACTTTCACACGAAGGCACAGGACCACCGAGACCAAAGCAATGGAACGCCGACAGATGCGCAGCAAGGAATGTTGTTGCGAAGCAAATTGTGCAACAATGATGACGAAAAATGTTCAACCGTCGCACCAGGCATGCGGAAACTCGCGACAAATGCGTCGCCCTGTTAGACAATGTATGATGAATGAGCTTCTATCCACTTCAGTCCGATCCAGACCATACACAACACGTACACAACAGAAGGCTTCCTCGGAAGTTCTTCTAAATTCTTCCGCTGCTATAGAATTATATTACTACCATAGCTTTTTGAAGACGATCAAAATAACTTAATTTATACATTCCAATCTATGAAAGTGATGGTGTAGAGAAACCTCAATGACTTTGGGCTTCATTCAAAGTGCTCAGACGGAGTGTCTCCAGTGTTACAGGCAACCGACCAAAGTCCTATAGGAACGCCGACATGCGTGACAAAAACAAACTGAAGTCATGACTCTGATAAAAATATATAGAAAATAACTATAAGAGAAAAAAAATTTCTACAAATTCCCGCTGGGCAAGAGGAAGCTGAAACCTCATTTCAAGCAAACAGTCGTCGTCCTCTTCAGTGACAATGTAACGCGCAGGGATACTTCTAACTAAGTACTAGTCAACCGTGCGCCCTCCCCAAAAAATGCAGTAGTACGGCTGTCCACACCTCGGAGATTTTCAAATCTCCTAGCTCGTCGAACATCACTTAGCTCTTTGGAAATAACGTCGCTCCACAATATTTAAGATTCCACAGAAGGGTGGGTTAGAACCAAAACATCCCTCTGGGTAGCTTTACATAACGAAGCATTATTTTCAGCGGGGTGCTCATTGGTTACAGGGAGCAGCCGAAGACCACAAGTGCATAAGGTATCGCCGACAGGCGCACACATTCTGTTGCGAGATAGTTTGCAATTAATTAGTTGTACAGCGTTTACGATAAAAAAAAATTCTGTACGAAAACTATACAGAAAACTGTACAGAAACTAACTCATGCAAGAGGCGTCGCCGGTTAGACAATGTAAGGAGGTTCCACCACTAGTCCCGACGATCGCGCCTGCTTCCAAAAAGAAGACATCTCGGAACACGTTTTCAAGTCAAAAACCTGCTTTCGGCAACCTTTATTTTAAATACTTCTTATTTAAATAAAATCAATTAATTTTGCTGTGGAAACCTATATATATATATATAATAGATATGATATATATATATATATATATATATATATATATAAATAATTTGGAAAGAATAAATATATATATCTTAACATTATATATTTACGTTATATATATATAATTTTATTTTTTGAATATATATTAATTAGTTAGGAAATAATTTATTTATTTTATATATATATAATATTACTATATGATAATATATATATAAGTATATTATCATATATAGATATATATATATATATTATATTATGATATATTATATATATATTATATATATTATATATTATTATATATATATATTATATATATAGTATATATATATATATATATTATAATATAATAATATATATACTATATATGAGATAAAGTTTTTTTTTTGTGCCGTCTAAGAAAATGAAAAAAATTTTCCAAAATCGTTATTTGGGCTGCTTTTCTATTGCATTTCATTTTTTCCTTACATGAGATATAAAAAAATTCATTAAAAAACGAACAGATATACTTTTCTTCAAATTTGGTAGCCAAGCTCACTATAAACGTGTAAACAACACTGACGTTTATAATATGTTTGGTAGAACGTAGGTGGTGACAGCCATGGTTACTATTATCTGTTCATAAATTTTGAAAGTACTTTTTCAGCGATTGTTTTTTTTTTTTTTAAAAACCAATGTTTCAAATAATAGGTTGTCTAAACTAAAATTATAGTTACATCACTAATTGGAAGAATTTTAGTGCCAAAACATTTGAAAGATATTCGAAAATTAAAGATTTATTTTTGTTTTTGTTGGAAATTAACGAAAAAAAAAAATTCGCTCTCTTCACACTGCTTAAAAACGAACAGTTTTTTTTGGTTTGTTTTTTTTTCATAAAATTAAAGATATTATAGTTGTTCATAAAAAAAAAATTTACTTTTATCAGTTTGGAATAGTTGAGCTTTTGCTATGAAGTCTACCCTTAAAAGTAAATGTCTCTTCAATGACCTACCTTAGAGGAGCAGATTCACTTCTATATCAATATCTTAATCCAGTAAAAGATTACTTTCATTATTATTATTATTATTATTAATAATAATAATATAATAATAATAATAATATAATAATAATATAATAAAAAATATAATCCCACTTATATATATATATAATGAATAATATATAATAATAATAATAAGTAATAATAATAAGTAATAATAATACCCTTAAAAAATTTATTGAAATTTAACAAATTCACTCTGGTAAGTCAGTAAACTTTTTACACCTGTCCTCATAGTTCAATAATGTGCAAATTTAAATTGGTAGGTGTTCGCTCTATAACTTATTATAAAAAATACCGGAAAATAAGGGAAATTATGAGTATGCATCGTATCTCTCTAATAATCAAGCCTAACTGTTGTATGCGATCCCTCTATTTAAAAATCGCAGTTGACATAAAAGCGACATTCACATCTTCTAAGCAAAATGTTTAACTTGAGACACACCAGTTTGTCCTTTGTGGTATAACTTTAGCGGGGCTGCACTAAAAAACTAGAAACTACAAAGGTAATATAATAATAGGGTAAAACTAAAACGGATAACTTGGCTAAATGGTAAACATTTGCCAGAAAAATTTAGTGATTTAGAGTTTGTGTAACTAATCAAACAAAACTTGACAACCTAACTTAAAATAACCTAACCTAACCTAACCTAACCTAACCTAACCTAACCTAACCTAACCTAACCTAACCCTAACCATCAAAACGTTACTAACTTAACCTTAAACCTGTTTGAACCCTACTAACCTACTAACCTAACTAGACCTATACCTACATAACCTAACCTAACCTAACTAACATAATCTAACCTACTAACCTACTAACTTAACCTAACCTAACTAAACTAACCTACCTAACCGTACCTAACCTAACTAACTTAACCTAACCTAACCTAACCTAACCTAACCTAACCTAACCTAACCTAACGAATGTGGCAGGCTGTGAGGGAAATTTTTTTGCTGCCATGTCGAGCATTTGACCTATCGACCATTTTCCCTGTCGAACATTTGGCCTATTCCCAATTATAAAATATTAAAAAAGAAAACAAATTTGTGAAGATATAAAGACTACTCAGAGGGTTGCAGGTCATACAGATATTTTAATATCATTTTTACTTGACCTTTACTAACTTAATAAAACCTTTATTAAACTATTTCAACTATTACTAGAAATTAAAAAATAAAAGAAAAAAACCGGATTTGTATAGAAACACAGCTAAAAAAAAAATTTTAATTTAACATCTTGCCAAAGGACACGGAAAAAATATTTGTCATTGCGAAATTCAAGAAGGAGGAAAGATGGAACTAATGAAAATAATTTTTTCTATAATGGGGGCCAGGCCTTTGAGTACTCAGCAATTATGGGAAGAGAAAACCGGGTGCTTTAAGAAGCTCGCTTGAAGCGTTTCTTTTTTTGGGGACGTGGGATGGCCTAGGTGGTTAAGCAATACCGGTTCACTGTTACTATCAGCACGCGGGGTCCAGTGTTCGAATTCCCGCTGATGAAGGAGTAAAATCTATTGCCACATGTATAGCTTAAAGACTGAAATATATATATTAATATTATAATATAATATGATATATATATAAGTATATATTATAAATGTATTCTTTCTTCTATTTTTCATATGTATTATATATAATATATAGTATATGTATATATTATATATATAGTATATATATATATATATAATAATATATATATATTAATTTTAATAGCGTCAAGGAGTGGAGTGACAGGTGATAGATTGGTAATCGAGCTAGGTATTTGGGATAAGTTACATAAAGTTGCAGATAAGAAAGGAATTCCGGTTTGTAAACAATATGAATATTAGCAATTGACAATGCTAACTGGGAGTGTGTATTGAGGATGGGATTAGTTAGATTATTATTGTGGAAGAGAGCAGAGAGCGTGGTCACAGAGACATAGGGCGCGTTCAAGTTTTTTTTTTTGAAGCAGGTATGTCGAACCTGTTTTTTGGGTAGAGTATGATGGCTCAGTTGCGTAGTAGTGTGTATCAGCGGGCAGATGAGTGGTCGTCCTCGACGCGCAATGGCGCAGGACTGCGGTGGTTTGCAGATCGCGCCGAGGAGAAGGGACACGGAGCGTGGAAGATGTCTTGTACCGTTTGATGGTATAATGCAGTGCGAGTTTCTTTAGAATCTTTGTAATTCGCGATATGGCTTATGGGCAGAGTGATTGAAGAGCAGAGCGTAAAAGTATAAAGAAACGAGAGTGGGGACAAGGGCTGGGCACACGCTGGGGTGAGAGTGTGGTGCTTGGAGGGGGAACGCTTCGGGATGTTTGGCGTTATCGAGCGCGTGTTGCTTGCGGTGATCGGCAGAACTTGTGTGTGTGGTGTGGAGGAGTGGCTCGAGGGTTTGTGATGAGGAGTAGCGGTGCATATTGTCGCTGGCGGGACGGGCGCCACAGTGCGGTGGTTGCAGGTCCGCAGGAGGAGAAGAGAGCAGTTAATGTTGTGTTGAGACGCACGACGGGTCGCGTCGTGGTGATGGGATGTGTGTTCGGGTGTAAGCATCGTCTGATCTGAATGGGTGCGATTATTTATGCAAGGTAGGTTGGTAGAGCATCTATCTAGAGTGACTAGTAGTAGCGTGGTGAAGTGAGTGATGAGGTACGGAGCCGTAATCGGGGCAGGTAATGATGACGGTGATCAGGAGTGTAGGTAGTGTATGTACTAATAGAGATAATATAGTGACGTAGCTCTATTATAACTATGTATAGTGTGATAGTGATACCTAAGCGCCTAGGTGAAGTAGTGGTGATATGAGTATCTATATGCGGTAGTATTGAAGTAGTATATAGTATCTGGTAGTTTAGAGAGAGAGAGGATAGGGCAGAGAGAGAGAGATCGCGGTGTCAAGAATCCGTTTCTTTTTTTGTTTGTTGTGTGTTGGTGTTTTGGGGTTGTCCGAATTCGCTTATGTTGTTCTGTGTCGAGAGAGGTGATGGGATGGAAGGAGATAGTGAAGTTGCGGCTCTTGACCGATGTGTCGACTGGGGTGGAGAGATGCGGCGGACGATCGGGATAGGAGTTTGGTCAACTCGCCTCAGGAAAAAGTTTGCGGTAAAGTTATTTTTGGGTCGGGCGGGTCGAGAACGCATGCGAAGGGGAATAAGAGCTGACGGCTTGGCTTTTTCCTATATATGTTGTTATATGATATACC
>JABUQX010041545.1:27500-32500 GCA_015478945.1 Trachelipus rathkii
CTCCTTTTGTATCTTAGTGAGTAATACCGCTGTCTTAACTGCTGCTAAAGCTGAACCGTTTGTTCAAAACTTTCCTTCTAATTCCACTCTTGAAGGTTCCACAGCTATTCATCCTCCTCTGCACCTTCTTTCAACGCAATAAAATGTTATTTCTTCTTTCACTCAGCTTAACACTAAGAAGGCGGAGAGTGCTGAAGTTATCCTTCCAGTGGTCATCAAAACTTGTACCTCTGAGCTTGCATCCTGCCTATAAACTTCAACCTTTCCCTCCCGCTGAAAGAATGCATTCATTAAGCATGTGCTGAAGAAGTGGGACTCCAGTCAACAATCGACCTATCTCCCTATCGCTTTAATCTCTGTTCTTCCAAAAGTTTTCTAATCTATTCTTAGCAAAAAGATTTATAAACAGCTTAAATCTTCTAATCTTACCTCTGATTGCCAGTATTGCTTCTGTTGGGATCATTCGACTAGTGATCTTCTTTCCTTTCTCTCCGACTCTTGGTTCTCTGCTCTTCCCCATTTCGGTGTCTTTTTCTGCGGCATTAGAAATATCTAAGGCTTTTGATAAGCTTTGACGCAAAGCTTTAAAATCTAAACTTCAAAATTTCGGTATTTATGCTTCTCTTTGTAGCATTCTTTTAACTTTCGTTCGAGTCTTTATAGGGCTGATATTGTAAATAGTCATCATTTTTCCTTTAAATCTATCCATAGTGGTGTTCCTCAAAATTATGTTCTATCCCCAACTCTAATTTTTTTTGGCATCAATGTTCTATCTGTTACTATGTCTACTCTCCACTCTTGGGCTGATAACTCCATCACAATCAATTTTTTCTTGAAATTTGAAAGGCGACTCCGTTAACAGCAAATAAATGATGCTAGGAGGATAGCCTTGAAACAACCGACTTCCGATCTTTCTGATACCTATAGTTGTGTTAAAGAAAACATTTTTTGTCTTCAATGCGTCAATACCTCAACTTCTTTATCTATCTACTTGACACAATCTTTCACACAACTATAATATCTTCCTTGAAAATACAACTGTAACCTTCTTCTGTCCTTACTATTCTTGATATTTTCTTTTCTCTTGATCTTTATTAGAAGGATCACATTATGTTCTTACTAGCAAGTTTCTAGTAAATTTTGTGTTCCCAGGCCTCTTTGAAACTTCTTATATATACACAAAATTCTTAATTTTCAGCAAATTTTGAAAAAAAAACAACGCCACTTTTTCTTTCTGAAACGTTGTTTTCGAGTATGTTGCTGTGTCTCTATTTATTTCTTTTGTATTTTCTCATATTTTGAAAACCTTTGTTCTTAGAAATATCGATTCAAATTCAACAATTTTTTACCGAAATGACTTCAAACTTGAATTATACATAGATGGATCCATTATCCACAAAATGTACAGAGTAGAAATTTTATTTTTGACCAAAGATCCCAACAATGGTCGAATTTCAAACACTACTTTTTTTTGGTATTGAAAATGAAAAATTACGTTAATTTTGTTTCTGGTAATGCAATCAGGATAAAATTTTCAGAGCTTAAGTAGTCGGGTAAAATACACGTTTTTATTTAGATTATTTTTTGTATATGTAGTAGTTTTGGATTTGTAATTGGAGCAAATTTTGACCCCCCCAAAAAAAAATTTGAAATTGAAAAATTTTTTTTTTTAATATATCAAATAATTATCTAAGCGAAAAAGATGTATCTCGCCTGACTTATATATATATATATATATATATTATATGAAATATTTATATATACTATATATATATATATATATTATCATATATATATTTTTTTATATATATATATATTATATATATATATATATATATATATATATATATATATATATATATATTATATATATATATATATAAATATATATAATATAATATATATATATAATATATATACACCCTGAAAAATTTATGTCGATCGGATAAGCAAAAACAGTATATATATATATATTATAATAATATATCATATATATACTATATATATTTATATATATATATATATATATATGAAATTGAGATATATTTTATATTCCTGTTAATATGAAATGGGCGAGTTATACCATATTATATATATACTAATTTCACTTTCTCAAAAAATATTTTTGGAAAAAGTGAAATGTTGATATATGTTTTTCTACTTATCCGATCAACATCAAATTTTCAGGGCGTATATAGTCTGGCTAGATACATCTTTTTTACTTAAATAATATTTTGCTATGCTCTCAAAAAAAAAAGGAAAAAAAAATTAAAAAATTTTTTGTTTGAAATATTTGCTCCAATGACAAATCAAAAACACTTACATTTGCTGAAAAATGATTTAAATAAAAAATGTGTATCTTCTCCGACTACATAAGCCCTAAAATTTAATCTTCATTGAAATAACACAAAAAAAATTATTGCAAATATTCATTTTCAAAACCAAAAAAAGCAGAGTTTGAAATTCGACAATTTCTGGTATCTGGGGTTAAAAAATGAAAATTTCTACTCTGTACTTTTGGTGGATAATGGGCCCATGTGTAATTCAAGTTTGAAGTCATTTCGAAAGAAATTGTAAATTTTTAAGCTATATTTCTAAAACCAAAAAGGTTTTCAAGAAATTCATTTGCAAAAAGAAATGAATACAAACACAGAAAAACACTCTTAAACGCCGTTTTAGAGATCAGAAAAATCTGCGGTTTGCATTTTTTTTATGAAAATTTGCTGAAAATTAAGAATTTTATGTTCATAAGGGTTAATAGGGTCTCCCTTAGCCAAAATTGGAACCAGCCCTTAACTCTACCACTCGAACTAACTCTCTCCAATTTTTCTAGCAGTCGAACTGTTGCGTCATTCTCCTTATTGTATTGATATAACAATTGACATTGTTTTTTTCAATTATCCAGTTATGTACTTTCTTCTTTGAGGAGAAGTTCCTCGACTCGTATTATCAAAGTCTCATCCATTCTCAACTCATTTATATGGTAAATTCTGGAACTTGTTTCCTTCCCATTTATTTACTTTTTAAACATATAAGTAGAATTTATTAGCTCTATTCTTTCATTTAGACTGCTTTATAATTACTTTTATATTTGAAAAAGAAAAAAAATTATTTAGTTGGTTTTAACAAAAAATGTCATATTAGTTTAAACAAAATGGCTTAAACCAGGGCTACGGACGGGCTAATTTTTTTCCGGCTCTGACTCCGGCTCCTCTTTTTAAAAATTACCCGACTCCGGATCCAGCTCCGGCTTCCGGTTCGGCTCTACCATTTTAAAAAATTACCCGGCTTCAAGCTCCGACTTCCGCTTCAGCATTTTAAAATTACCCGCCTCCGACTCGGTTCCGGCTCCGGCATTTTAAAATTGTTCGCTCCGGCTCATACCTATACTTCCTTCTCTCATTTACAGTTAATGAAAACATCAATTCTTTATTAAAATTTTTTATAGTATGATGCAATTGAATGTTTGTTGACATCTTTCTTCGGTGTATTAAAAACTTTAGATTTTTTTATAGAAAATTAAATTTTTAAGAAATACACAAAAAGGATAATTTACTTTCTTCCAAAATTTTAATATAATTCCTCTTTGAACGATGAACTGCCTGTCCATTTACGTAATATAATTTTATCACAAATATTTTTTTTTTTTAAATCTTAAAATATATTCGTTTTATCACCATATCCTAAAGTTTAAAATCATTTCTCTTTTGAACGCATGAGCTGCTGCTTAACATATGTAAAATTATGATTTTTATGCAAATTAATATTTTATTTTAAAAAAAATTATTTAATTCACTTTCTTTATAAATTTTAAAATAATTTTCTTTGAACTGCCTGAACATATGTAATATATATTTATTCAAAACAATTGCTCTTAAAAATAAAACTTCTTCAATAAAATCCTCCTTTAACGATGTCCTAAGATCCGATTTATTATTTTTAAATCAGAAAATAAGCGCTTAACATTCACTTGACTAGGAGGCAAATTCTAATTGTGTAAGCCGCATCTTTCAAAATTTGAATAGGCAAGGGTTGCCTCTTTAACTGTTAACTTTGTTTCCCGGTTAAATTTTCATTTATTTCATCTAATGCCTTATTAATTTACTTTGTATTTTTCTTGAAGATTTTTAGGTTGAAGGTCTTTTACTAGTAGATTCGTCTTTTTTCAAACGCTTTTCTAAATGTTCCAATTGGTCCCATTGTTTGTCAAATTTTACTTCTTCATTTGACAAGAAACCACAAAGGATGATTCCTTAAGCTGCTGAACTATCTCACTCCGATCCAGATTTCTGTTCGAAAGTGTTATTCACTTTAAGTCTTAGTTCACAAAGAGCATTTCTAGCTTTTAAAATCAGACCTTCAGCTCTGAGATAGATTCTGAACTGTGGATCAACAAAGACGGCCGACAAAAATATTTTATTTTCAGTTAACATGTTTTCCCTTCTTGCCATGGAATTTTTTATGTCATTTGCTAAATCCCTTCTCTATAAATCATTTTCCTACAGTGAAGTGGATTGAGTTTTTTTGTTTGAAGTATGGGTGGTTTTAATAATTCTTTGATGGTTTCGATTTGTTCCCACTGACTATCCGAGAGAAAGAAGTACAGTTACAGTATATATGATTCGACTCTTGTCGAAGATGGGCGCATTAAAAATAGAAAGGGAGAAAATAAAGAGAAGAAACTAAAGAACACCAGAGAGAAGCCTGAAGATTGAAAAATGCAAGAGCTTCAGCTAAAGTTTGGTTTGAATATTTATAAGAAGTGACCGAGAAGATGCTTTTGTACTAAAGTCACTAACAACTTTAAAAAAAAAACAAAATACGGTTTTTGATTTTAAAAATGTAAAATTTTAAGCATTTAAATTTATTTCATTTGTAATCTGGGTTCGGAGCTCAAAATTTTTAAAAATCATTTCTTTAGGCTATTTTGGAATACTAATTAAATTAAATACAAATGAAAATTATAAAAAGAACAAAATTTAATAAATAATAAATTGTTA
>JABUQX010041545.1:45000-54239 GCA_015478945.1 Trachelipus rathkii
TATATATAATAAATATATAATATATATATATATATTATAATATATAATATATTATATATATATATACAAATAATAATAAATATATATTAGCTGATGAGACAAGATGTACATTTTTTTCGCATCCGCAGGATGCGGTATGCGGATCGGAGATCGCGGACTGCGGAAAAGGTTTGGATTATTACATCGCTCTGAAAAATGCAGGGAATGCGAATAGCAGGATGTTTGATATATTAAAATATATATTACTTATATATATTTAATACTATAATATATAATATATATTGATAAATATATCTATAATTATATTTATATAATTTTATATATTATATATTATATATATATATATATATATAATATTATCATATATATATATAATTAATATTATAATTATAATATTATATATAGTATATATATATATCGAGTGTTTAGCCGCAATCTATTTAATAGATAATTGTGTCCAGGGTGCGGACTGGTGAAAACCCCACTTAAATGCTCAGCCCGCCACCAACCTCTTTCTCCAATCTCCGCCATTAAGAAAGAGATTTTTACAATGGTTAATATACTTTTTGAAACTACTATTGGACAGTATCAAATATAGGAGAATTGTTAATGCTTGAGAAATAGCAATTTTTCTGCCTTTTCGGATGAGAGTCTGTTTCTCTTTTTCATCATATTTAGCCCAGCATTGCTAACATTACTCTCTCACTTGAAATAGCTAGTTATTGGGGAACAGGATAAGTATTTCCAGGCAAGTTTACTCAAGCTTCTGAAAACATTTTGCTTAACTTCCACAAAGTGAACATGATAGTGATACAACTAGTCTGATTTCTTGGTCGATAGTTTTCAAATCATTCCATACATCTTTGGTAATGGGTGGTGTTCTTCATCACTGCGGACTGTTATAAATTTTCCAGTGGAAACCGTTATTGGATGTATTGATAGAAGGGTGATGGTACTGTAGTTCGTTTTTTTTTCTTTTAAATGAATAAGGATGGTGGGACTGAATTTCAATACTGATTCTCTCGGATTTGAATGTTTTTCAAACTGCAATCATCCAAAAGTGAACAGTTTAAAACTTGTTCTAATATTGTGTACAAAAAAAAACTTGCCTTTAAGCGAGAGATCTAAGTAAGTTTGCAATAGATATAGTGAAGGCATTAATTTCCACAAACATAAGCGTTTTCCTTAGCCCTTAGTGTTAAACTACATCTTTATCATTCGGTTTTAAACCGATCATCAATTTTCATTTGAAAGATGTTTTAAAAACTGACTCATCCTATAGTGCTGAGAGAATTGAATTGGTTATTAATCGTTAGGAGCAAGTGTTTGAGGGCGCCTGTTTTTTTGGGCAATTTCGGTCAAAATGGTTGTCAAAAGCTGTAAAGCAAGACTTTATTGTGATATTTTGTCTATTTCTCCAACATTTATAATGTGAATGTTTATTTTTTGGAATACGATTTGCGCGTACAAAGCAAGAGTTTTTTTGAGGAATACTCATTATTTTTCCCATATAATATGAAGTGCACCATTCAAGCGAGTTGGAACGTCTTTGACTAACTCACAGTAAGATATGAGAATATGCTCGAAGCCAGTTTTTGTAATTTGACACTTCAACTCATTTTTCTCAAGTTCATATTTAGGTCCAGATATAATTTTTTAAGTATTTTTATTATAAAATCTTTATCAAATCTCGACAACAAAAAGATCGCGCAACATCCGCAGGGAAAGCGAAGGGATGCGGAATGCGGATCGTTAACTCAATGTTGCGGAATGCTCCCGCGAGATAATCGGACGTTACAGTGCATGCAACTAATAAGCTTGCGTGTACGAGTATGATATAGTATAGTTATAGTACTATATATATATAATATAGTAAATGAGTATATATACTTATATATATAATACATTAGAGATCCATTAATATATACTGATATTAACTTGATAGATGTTATTAAATTAGCCTTCTATATATATATATATATATAGTATGATATATATATACGTGTTAATAATATAATATATACATACATACAAATTATATACATCATGACAATATAATTAACTTATTAAAATACAAAACTTATATTATAATCATATGTAAAGAATAAGTTTTACAAGTTGGGCTCTAGTTATTATTACCAGATAAAGATTAATACTAACACTAATTAATAAATTACTACTACGTAAACTATTTTCATTAGATACACCAGTTTTTATCACTAATAATTTTTATCTAATAATAAGAAATAACAATAATCTAATAAATGATTATTTATAATTTTTTATTTTATTATTATTATTATTTATTATTATTATTAATGTAATTTTAATTATTTTTTAAATATTATATTTATATATTATTAATTATTATATATTATTATTATTATTTTTATTAATATTATTTATATTATTAAATTATATTATTCAATGTATTATTAATGATTTAATTTGTTATCATGTATTGCTTATAGTACAGGCGTTAATGTTTATTAATATTCATTATATTTAGAGTATTTTGTTTATATATTATTAAATTAATTTTTACTCTGATCACATGATATTATCTAACACTTATCATACTTTATCATTTAAGCAACTAGTTTTGTCATAATTTATTAGTTATTGTTTACTTATTAGTAGATTATAGAGTGTAATCCCAATCTCTATGCAATCAACCATGTAACGAGTAGTCCTCTTGTTGAGACGTGAAAATGAAGATTCGGAAGGCGCTATAAACCAGCGATTTTACAACTTACAGATTTTCCATTTATCAATTAAAACAGATGCGATAGAAGTATTTCAAGACATTATTAATAGATTACAAAATTCAAAGGTCTCACATATATCATTAATTTAATAGCTTTCAACTACGGCATTGCAGTTTAAGTTATATTTAATTTCTAAAAGTTGAAATATATAATTTTCATTTTAATGAAATAAGATTTTTTACAAAAATTTAGTTTTCCAAAAACATCAAAAAATTTCAATATTCTGTCTTTCAAAATCTTCTCCGATGTTATTCATCCAAAACTCAGTAGCTTGTCAAGACATCATCATAAGTGACACAATCTTGCAGCCCATTCTGATTTCTTTTACTCTTGTGTCCTTTCTTTTTTCTGATTTTCTTCTCTTTCTTTTGTTTGTTGTTCCAACCTACCTCTACATGAGTCTGAATTACATATATATAATAATATATATATATGTATTTATAATATATATATATAGAATAGTATATATATATATATATATATATATATATATAATATAATATATATAGATATCACATATATATATTAAATTAATAATATATATATAGACTATAGAGTGACCAGTTATAGTTACACAATGGAGAATATATTGATTGTTTTTTGTGTTTTTTTATTTAAGATATTGCCTACTTTATATTCCAACACAAATGAATTTCAGTGGTAAACGGACATGATTCAAAAGGTCTAGAATAATTTATTAAATAATTTTTAAAATTCTACATTTATTGTGTTACATAAAACATTTTAAAAATGAAATATCTCGAAAAGTACGACATTTACAGAAAAAACCAATTATTTTTTTCGAATTTTGGAATCAGCGGTCTTAGAGTCTATTACCCAAATAATTGTATAATAAAAAAAAGAGAAATAAGAAAATTAAAAATAAAAGAGAGTAAAATATATGAATATAAAAATGAGTTGTAGGGGTGCTCGTAGGCGACTCGGGGGACAGTAGGGGGACGTTTTCCGATATACACCCGTAGGGAAGGGGCGGAGGTAACCACCGCGACACCCAAAATATCTAAGCGGGGTGGTTCCTGGAGACCCTCTCCCGGAGGGTGGGGGGAAAATGAGTAGTACTCCTGTCACTATCCGCCCGTGAAAGACGTAGACCCCGATCTCGCGTGCTATCTTTGCGGTTTACGCCCTTTGGGTATTGTTTAGTTAATAGAGAGAATATAAAAGATATAAAAAATGTATTTGATATACATTAGTCGTAAAACGTATCTGGTCTTATATATTTTTGAATCATGTCCATTACCACTGAAATTCATAGATTGGATCAGACACTAGCTCTGAGTCTTATTAGAAACCAACTGTTCAAATTTCAGACATCTGACCAATTGAGGAATAACGATAATAGGTCTCGTATAGTGTATAAGTAAAATACTTGTATGTTGTATGTATATATATATTGATAAATAGATATAAAATCTGTATTTAAATTCTATATATATATATATAAGTATGTATATATATTATAGATATAAGTTTATATAATATTACTCATTAGTATATATATGTGTAATATATAAAAAAAATATATATAAACAAATATTTATAGTATATAATAATATATCATTATAGTATATAATTAGTGTATATATAGTTATTATAAGTATATTATAATATATAATTATTATTATTAATTATATATATATATATATATTATATCATATATTATAAGTCAATATAGCTATCACATAATAAAAATTATGCTTTCTCCCAATTTATCGAGTAATATAGCTAAGAAGGGTGGAAGAGAAAAATGGTCGTATATTAAATTATTTTTATATTGATACATAATAAGCTGTCTGATGATCAATAAGAAGCTGATCAGCTAAATCAGATCTCAGAATATAGAACAATGTACTACGAGGTCTATGCCTGTCGGTAAATAGTAGTGAGGCTTGAGTTAGTATTAATGAGTAATTAAAATAATATAGTTGATATTAATAATATTTAGTTAATATAATATAAGTTATATTAATATACTATTATATATTATTATAAGTATATAGTATAATATATTAGTTAGTAATAGTGTTATAATTTATAAGTATTTAATATATATAATGATTAATTAGATATATAGTGATATATAGAGAATAATATGAGGATTATATAATATATAAAAGTATATAGTCATAAGAAAAAAAGTATTAATATGATATAATATTAATATATATTAATATAATATATATAAATATATTTAATATATATAGTATAATGTATAGTAATATATTATATTAAGTATATATATTATAAAATAGTGAGTATTTATATATATAGTTAATTACAAATCATATAAATGTCCATGGGCTCTCAGCTGCTGTAGCTAATAATTTAATATTAATTTAAAACTTATATATTAATATATATAATTTATATATAAGATTTATATAATTATATATAATTATATTAATTGATTATATATATAGATATGGATGAGTCCTAAATTTGTTATAATATTTATAGTGTATTTTATAGGAAATTAATAAATCTATCAAATTCATATGAATAAAAAAACTGTCATATTTAATTGAGTTAGTTAATTTTATTATCGTGTTTTTTTGTGTATTTCAGGATTATATATATAATACTATTATATCGAAAACAGGGTGGCTCCGTGATATATATATAGCTCTACTCATATTAGAGTTAAATATATATAGTTAATAGAAAACTACTCTCTCAGCTAGAGAATTGTCAGTAAAAATCTATGAGCTATTACCTTATCTATTGGAGTGTGTTATTGCTGTTTACATCCTAGACATCGAACTCTGTTTAGATTTGAGTATACACTACCTACTCCTTCCATATTGAAATAGACTTTACTGAGCTCTAGTGAACTATTTATGTGTATAGGTGTATTGTCATTATAAGTTAATGTTAATATATTATATTAATGATATATTATAATGTGATATATATTAAATTGATATTAATATATATATATAATTATATATATATATAGAGTATATTGTCATAATAATATGTGTAAATAGTAGTTTAGAGTTATAAAGTATTTAATAATTAATTATATATAATATATAATAAGTATTATAATTGATGTGATTATGATTTAGTGATTATATATATAGTTTATATTATATATATATTCAGTATATAGTATATTTATTAACTATATTTATTTATTTTAATTAATTATTAGTTATATTAATTATAATATATATATATATTATATTATATATATAATTAGATATATATATATGTATTGAATATTATGATTGTAGTATGTATATATTGTATTATATAATATGTAATGTTATATAGTATTATCATAATAATAAATATAATTAATATTAATATAACTATATTATATAAATTTTGCCAATAATAATATGTATATAATATATTATATAATATATAATATATATAATATAATACATATATCATATATATAGTTTATTATATATAATATAATTAATAATTATATAATTATATAATATAATATAAAACTATATATATTATATAAATAATAATTATATTAAATATAATAATATAATAATAAAATATATAATAATAATATTATTAATATATACAGTGTAGGATGATAGGACACTTCCCATACACATATTATTTGTCTCGTCAATATATAGAGTATCGCTCAAATACTCAGTCTCTCACTAATAATGCGGAGTATTAAACTTCTAAATAGAGGTACGGACTAGACGGAGTAGCGAGGAGTCGTCTCAAGCGAAATTATGAGCGTTACATTGCACGTTGACTGGATCATTAAATAAATAATAAAAGTTTATTACAGTTTGTAGAATAAAAAAGGTAAGTCACTTTATAAAAAAGAAAATATATTAAGAGTGGAAGGAAGATTGAATTCTTATTTGTTATATAAAGAATATCATATATGTTTAAGATAAAAGAGACACATAACTAATTATATATATAATAAAGAACTTATTGGTTTTTGTAAAGAGATTTATAACATTACCAAAACAATTATTTCAATAATACTTCATTTTAACAATAATAAAAATAATAAATAAATACAGTAAAACCGCAACAACTGCAACAATGGAGGACGGAACAGTAAACAATTTATATAATTAAAATAAAATTAATTAAAAATAGTTTAAATTTAATTAATAAGCATGGTAACTATAAAAAGTTTCTTAAAATTTAGTATTATAAGTGCAGAAAAACATCCACACACAAATCATGATTGATGTATTTAAAGCTCTTTCAAATATCATAGCCTTCAGGTGTAATAAGTACAGTATATAAAAAACAGTATAGTTTATAATATAGCAGTAAATAAGCAGTGATAAAACAAAAGCTAATTAACTGATATCCCTTCTCCTTTGATGTGATTATATAGGTCTAACACTTCTATATTTTGAATGTAGAATAGTAAATATATACTTAGCTATTATTAATGGTATATTAAAATTGTTGAGTCTATATGGATTTTCTATATCAATTTTAAAAGTAATTTCACGATAAATGATAACAAAGAAATTTAAAATAAAAATGGTTTAAAAATATGATAATCAATTAATGTGAAGATTATAATAGCAGTAAAACATATTAGTTAAAGCATTAAAGGGCTCAGTTAATAATATAAATACATATTAGTGATATATATAGAGTATTAAAGCTCTATGATCAAGAAGCGAGCGTGACATCAACCTGACACAAGTCGTCATACTAACCCCTTGCTCTCTCGTTATCGCTCACACACACGTGTATTGATTTTACTGCAATTAACGTCGTTGACATATTATAGAAACAACTTTTATAAATTTGCAAATTTCAGATTAGATTTCTTTAATTTAATTATTTCATATTCCTGCTGTACGATTTTAAGTTCAGAAAAATCAACTTCTATAATTACTATAAAATAAAACAACTAATATGAGTGATATGCGCTCAATAAACTCAGTATGACCCGTGTATACTACAGATGAAAGGTTAATCTCAGCTAATAAAAGTCAGTCTTTTAACAAACAATTAAAACAATATGAGGGTACTTAAAATCCCTAGGCTCAAAGGAAAGCACGCGAGTGAAAAATCACGATATCATGTTGATATATTGTGTGAAACATTATTTTTTAGATATATTACCACTGACTCTCTTGCTTGTAACACTTCTTAAAATGATTTGTTTAAATACTATACATAATAAATAATATTTTATAAAAAAAAAAAAATTAATTAACATATATATATTTATATATTGAAATATTACATTACTTTCCTTAAGCTTTCTAACAATGGCATAGATATGATAGTTTTGATAAAAAATTATCTAAAGTTAAAGTGAAGTCTACAATAGAAAACAATACCTATGTAGGTAAAAAAATATTTAATATGAACACTATTACTTAACATACATATATTATAAATAATATTAATGTGATAAATAATGTAGAAAATTATAAAAATATTATAGAGTTTAATGCGATATAAAACATTTGTAAGTGTATTTATATATAATAGCTAAGTATATAATATACTCATAGTTAAACAAAAGTGCTTAACTTCAATCTATACCTTAGGTGTTAGGTAACTAACCTTACTATTGATATGATTTACTATATATTTTTAAATTCAAGTATGTTAAATTTTTATAATATTATATTTGATATAATATATATATGCAGTATAATATATATAAATATATAACTATAATTATATATTATAGATAATTATTATAAGATAATTATTTCGAATTAAGCTAATTGGCAATTAAAATTATTGTGCTTTTTTAGATACTTTTATACATTTGATAAGTTATATAAAGCTCTGATTAAAACAAATAAGCATATATACTAAATACCCCTTTGTTTGACTATAGTAATAACACTCACTCTATATGATATAGTTTACTGATTTATTAGTGTCTTATAAAGGTATAGTAGTATTAATTTTAATATAAATATTATATGAGTTATAATAAGGAGATTATACATATAATCTGTATATGAGGTATATTCATGTAATATCTAAAAAAAACATAACAAAGCTCAACAAATATATATTTTATATACATATATAGGTAATATATAATACTATAAACAATTTATATATATATATATATGATTATAATTAAATAAGAGACATATAAGGATTTGTTTTTTAATAATAAGTACTATAATATATATTTTGGTAAAGTAAGAAAGTTAAAGTATAATATATGCAAATATTATATATATAAGCTATATAATATATATTATTAATTTAAGTAAATACATAATAAGTGCATATAACTCTAATATCCTCACTAATTATTAGGTGTTAAGTATATATTACATCGTCTATATGATGATTTTAATACTTATATTTATTACTGTACTTATACTTATAATAAATTATTAATGTATATATACATAGTGGATACATTTTTTATCTTTAGCGACCTTTAATTTTCCTAATGTTATATAGTTTAATAATATATATATAATAAATATATATATAATATATAATTATCAG
>JABUQX010041547.1:0-47500 GCA_015478945.1 Trachelipus rathkii
AGAGAGACTAGAGATATAAATATAGCAGAATGAACATATATTTGATATATGAAGTTGATGTGGTGTGAAGGAATGGTAATAATATCAGAGTAATTAAATGAAAATATGTTGCGTAAGGTTTGGTATCTGTGGAATTAAAAGAAGAAATGAACGCTCTCGGAATATAAATATATATATATATATATATATTATATTTTTATAACAAACGGTTTACAAAAGTTCCACAGCTAAAACCAGTAAGGTTAACTAACATTGCAATATGCGAAAAACGTAACCTATTCAAACATTTTTCAAGAAGCATTCCTACATATTACGTTAATGAACTTGTTATGACACAGTAACATGATCTATGTTCAAAAATGTACTCACAGACCTTTGATTGGGTTCGATTATTGAGTACCAGGCGCCAAGTCGAATATATGCATGTGTTGGCGATTAAAAAAGTTTTTTACATTTACATAGTTAATAATCCATTGTGTGAAACAAAAAAAATTTATTCATTTCCTGTACTAGAATATCGATTGAATAACCGAACAAAATAAATGATTTAAATAGATTTATTCAAGACTAACATAAAATACGACAAAGTTTTAGTCCAAACATAATATAAAAATATCTGATAAATATCTAGTAAGTAGTGTATTAGTGTTTATCCACGCCTCCGGAATTTTAAAAGCGCAGTAAAGTCAAAAACCACCTGCCCTCAACGCACCATCCCTAACCATCCGTAAACGACCTTTTGTTCTATCGATCTAATGATTCAGGTCACATATAAAGTATCATTTCTGATATAAACATAGTAAACAAATAAGTTCTTTATATACTAACCAATGAATAAATGCTAACGTAACATTGTTTACGACAATAATTATTGCTAACATAGCATCAATATGAACTTAAGAAAATAATAGTCAACGACAAACCTAACCAGCTTAACGCACCTATAGAGTAAACTGTATCACATTCAACTATAGAGAGTTCCACACTTAACACCGATGAAGTGACTAACATTGCATACAGAAGCCCAATAAAACTTAACCTGACCATACTTTTTCCTATCATATCTCTAAACATTATTAACATTCACACGGAAATCAGATAGAAAGATATAAGGACAAACAGACAAATTGTAGACATATACGCTTGTCTAATCGGACTCAGACATCACCCACCGCACCCAACCGAGACTGAGAAAATCATGCAAAAAAGGCATTGAGACAATATAAATTTAGAGGTTTTAGTAGTTGAAGTAAGCGAGAGAGGTTTTTCATAGTAAAGGGGGTTATATATATGAGTAGTTGTTATTTATAGGTCACCAATACCTGGGCCAAGGAGGTATGTATAAATACAACTTTCATATATACTGACGATTTAATATATACAGCATAATATATATATATAAAGTGAGATATATTATATAGAGTACCGTCGCAGGTGCCTATAGTTGAAAATGAGCTATAATATATATATATATTATAATAGGTATGATCGGATTTATCTGACTGTGAGACGAGTCCTTACTTGAAAGAAAGAAATAAAAAAAGAGAATGAGAATCATTTTACATTTTCAATTATTAATATTATATTAATAATCAAGTTATTATTTAATATATATGAGTGTATTTAATAAGCTCCGACGTATAAGTGATTGTGCTTACAATATCACTCATTTTCCTTGCACTTTCATCATTACCACTTTTTGATGCTTTTGTCATTCCTGAAGAAAACATAGAAGTAATTTTCTCTCTATATTTGTATCTATATAGCTTATGTAAAAGTTACTAATATTCGTATTGCCCCTTTTTCTATATACAGAGACTTTTACTAATACTCCAGTCTATATTTTGAGAATCAAGAGCTAAGTAAAGAGGAGTAGCATTCGAAAGAATAATATCATATATATATATATATTAATATTAATGAAAAATATCAATAGTAAAAAAATAATAGAAAGAAAATAATAATAATAATAATAATAATAATAATAATAATAATAATAATAATAATAATAATAATAATAATAATAATAATAATAATAATAATAATAATAATAATAAGCCGCGCAAAACATATACGTATTCGCTGTGTTAAAAAGTTCGGTTATCTTCACATTCCCACGCCTCCACCGACTTTTTAGAAAACTGCCCGCCAACGAATTTCAGTATCAGAATAGATGTCTTAAGGCACGGACCGACAACTTCAGCTGCAGCCTCCGCTTCTGACGGGGCGGGGGTGGAAGGGGGGGGGTGCGATTCCGCGGAAAAACGTTACATATTTTCCCCCTTCTTCTTCCTCTTTTCACTCTCTCTCTATCTCTCTTCTCATCAATCTTATCTATCTCTCTCTCTATAATATATAGTATTATAATAATATATATATTATATAATATATATATACTATTAATATATATATATATATAATATTAATTATATATATCATATATATATAATAAATATATATATTATATATATAATATATTATAATATTAATATATATATTAATTATATAAGGCGAATCTAGTATGAACAATGTGTAAGGTGTAATAGGGGAAGTGATGTAGGTATGTAAGGTGTAAGTGTAACACATATGAACACATATAGTGTAAACATATTATTTATGTTTATTTATGTATTTTATTTTAATTCAGATTTATTTATCCATTTATTTACTGTGAGTTTCGAAAAAAAAGCCTTCGCTTTTTCGTCAGGGAGGAGGTGGGCGGAAGGGGACGGGAGGGGGGCGGGAAGGGGGCGCGAGTGAGGCGGAGACCCTAATTCTCCACACGCTGAATTAATTATTTTCCAACGACTACCGGGGAAAGGTATCTTTACTACTAACGTTCATAACGAACACATTTGGCAGACGAGAATCTCATGTCATTAAACAGAATCGTTCTCAGCATCAGCTTTCAGTAAACTTTGGGCAGGAACTTTTTTACATGATCATGTACTGATGTTCGAGCTTCCTCCCAGCTAATGGCATAATCGACTTAAACCTTTTTGAAACATGAGCTCCGTACCTTGTTGATGATGTATAATACCTCTTGCATTTGCGCCAAATACATGCGGTTTTTGCATGAGAACTCCTGCACGACTTTAGTGCTTCGCAGTATTCGGACACCTGAATAGGACCTTTCCCCAATGGAATTAGATAGGTGAAAGGTTAGTTGCCCAGATTCGTAGGCCAAGAGAGGTCACCAAGACCAAATCCGTTGGGTTTATTACCTTTGGGATATTTTAAACCTATTTCTAATAATAAAACAATCACGTTGAAGACTACGATTAAGGATTATGGAACGGAATTGAAACATCAAACAGACTCCTGAAAATATTTGAACGAGTCCGACAATCGATGAGAAGACGCCTGGAGCGTGCATTGGGAACAATGGAGGTCATTATTTCAACATCATCTTTAAGTCTTTTGATATCATTTGTAGGTGCTTTTAGAAACAGTATGTTTATGTTGGACAAAAATTAAACGGATGATGCAGATTGTAATGTTTATTTACACCTAATATTCCGAATGAGTTATCGTTATCCTCAATATACTTTTAAAACGGTCTCCAATTTTTAAATTTGAGTTTGAGTAGCTACTTGGTTTACCTAGGTAGATATACAAGATATTTAGTTAAAAAGCACATACAGTAAACAGCTCACTCTGACGTAGAAATAAATCATAAGTACACATTATGTATTAACCTTTATAGCGAAAATTTACCTTATTTTTGCATCTCTTATCATTTACCCCAAAATTTTTTTACCATAATTTTGAATCTCCCTGATATTATATATTATATATATTAATATATATATAATATATATATTAATAATATATATATATATATATATAGTATATATATAATAGTATATTAATATATATATATATATATATATATATATATAATTATATATATATATATTATTTAATAATTAATATTTAATATATATATATATATAATATATTATTAAATAACACTAATGACAACAGAAAAAGTCCTTTACACATGAAATTGTGTGTTTTTCTTGTAATATTTTTGCATGAAAGATACAGATCTGTGGCTTATTTTTTGTCAACCAACGTATCAAATTTGGTGGATATTGGCTAGAATTTGGCGAACTAACATCATTTCCCATTTCTGTTTATAGTAATTTTCCTCTCACGTAACTTTTTGTAGTTTGTTAATGCTATATGGTTTGGATATTAGTAAGTTTGTGTAATTAATATATATATATATAACTATATATATAATATATATATATTTATATATATAATAATATATATTATATAATTATATATATATATATAGTATATATAATTATATATAATTAATATATATATATATATATATTAAATATATTAAATCAAAAAACTAAAGAAGTTCCCGCATGATATCTCTCGAAAACTAAGATAGGTACAAAAGAAACTGATAACATATATGGAAATAGGATACGGAATGAAATAAAAGCAATGGAAAATGAAAAAAAAAAATTTTTTAATCATTTTTTTATTTTATTTATATTTTTAATAGATCTCCAAAACTTGATCATCAAGTGACAAAACTAACTAACATATATGGAACCAAACACAGAGCTGATCTTATTGCTATGAGTTCTGAGTATCAAGTGAATGTGAACAGTAGAGGGGGGACGTTTATTCCAATACCTCAGTAGGGGAGGGGCGGACGGAAACCCCCGTGACACCCAAATACCAAGAGCGGGGTTCCGGAGACCCTCCCCGGGGGGAGGAAATAGTCCTACCCCTTCAGGGGGGAGGTAAATAGTCCTACCCGTCGTCCCCCGGAGCCGAGAGACCCCGACTCTTTGTATCTTTGCGGTTTACCTTTTACCCTGGGGTATGCTTTTAGTTAAAAAAAAAAAAACTTTATTCAATACTATTCATTAATCACGAATTATAAATATGGAAGAACAAGTAGCAGTTCAAGTGGAAAGCTATAATATAAAAATATAATATATATTTTTTTTTTAATTTTCCCATACAAATTTCATACGCTGAGTCCCAATAATGTTATCAGTTTTCTTGTACCTATGTTAGTTTTCGAGATATCAGAGTTTGTCGGTTTACTTAGTATTCACCATATATATTAATATATATATATATATAATATTTATATATTATATATATAGTAGGTATAATATATATAATAATATATATATATATTATATATATTTATATATATATATATAATTTATATATATATAATATATATACTATATATATCATTCCATTTTCAGGTTTTATACTTTGCTACATGACAATGTTGCTAAATATATAGGAAATAATTTTATAAAAACAGTAATTATATGCTGTTAGATCTTTAATAATGCCAAACGTCAAGTGTAAAAATTAAGCCTAAACTCTATTTTTGTTATGTTGTTGAAACTTAATTTAATAACGCAACAATGTAGACTTGCACCAATTAGTTTAGAAAGGCTTAAGAGATTGTAATACTTTGAATGTAAAGTTGGGGACGGCAAGATAAGTTCCTGGGCTCCATATAGTATACTGCACTTCATCAGTTCCAGGAATCCTGAGAAAGCTGGTTAAGAGGAAACGTGAAGCCGTATAAATTTGGATGTTAACCTATATATTGGGGTGATACCAAGTCAAAATCACGAGGAAACGGATTGATATACTTTATCTGTTTGAGAGTGAAATGTGGCAGGGAGGTTCTCTTCAAAAATCCAAAATACATTGTGTCCAGATATCTCAAAACATTATCACAACCGCAATGTGTCCAGTTTCATTATTCGATGAATATCTTATCTGATCGATGATTTTAACTTTGGTTGACTGCAAGAGGATACCCCTACTCGAATATATAGAAATCAAGAGTGTACAACGATCCTGACTTTGAACCAATCAACATCTATGACTGGTTACACTATCAGAATCACACCATGAGGAGCTTAATGAGAATTTAGTAAGAAGATCTAAAATATCACAAAAACAGACTTAGAATATGCTGGCTTCTAGGATCATCAGAAGCTGATAAATCTAATTTAAAGAGTAAAGGTGTAAGCATTAGTTCATTAAGATGGCAAGACATGAGAACATAGATTTTAGCGACACTAATTTTTGAGCGTCTGAAAGATCGAGGAATAGTCTCACATTTGCTGTTGAACTGTATAAGTGTATGGCAACTATATTTGAGGACTTGAGCCATAAATCAGCAGAGTTGTGGGCCTGTTTATGATTCCTATATGATGGCTAACCTCAGTGAATTCTCCCAAAGAGCTAGTAGACTGCTTACTTTACTCCATATAAGTGTAAATTTTTTTTTCCGTCTGATAATACCTCTTATACATAACTTTACTATACAAATACAAAGGAAAGGTAAGAAGTAATGTGTTTATCCTTAACCTATGTTCAGTGACAACAGTAACATTAAATTGGCACTCTATTTTATAAGCTATAGGGTATGTATTTGTGATCATATGCGTATCTATTAGCAGAGTAATGGACAGGGATATTTTAATGCATCAAAAAATTCTGCTACCCTGTCCATCTAGACAAAAGTGAGCTTGATCAATGAGGCCGCGGCAGAAAAAAATCCATCTCACGAAATATTCGAAAAAGATGGTAATCTTTATCAAACAATAGATTACACATCTTAAGAATAAAAACAAATATAACAAAAACTCGAAATTCCGACGCCATGGAGTTTCTCTCGTTTCTTTCTCTTCTCCTTTTATAAATGACCAACATTAAACTTGGCTTAGCATGAAAATATTTTGCTTTTATAAGTCTTTCTTATATACGAAGGCTTAAGTTAAAAAGCTTAGGCTTACGCGTTAGATTTAACAGGTAAGCTAAGCCATAAAGCCTTAAAACCTAACTTAAGCGTAACTATAACTTAACTTAACCTAACCTAACCTACTCCTACGAAAAAGTGTATACAAAAATTTATATGAAGAAATACCGTGAAACGTAACTTTTATATTACAGATTTAATGTTTTTTATATACATAAAATTTTTTTGTTATATTAAATACTTTATATATATATATATATGTTAAAAGTAGTTATACCCAATGTCATAACATTTCGATTTTTATAATTAGAAAGTTCTTTACATTATATTTAGACTATTATTTTGCAAGGAACTTTTATGTAAAATAGAATAAAATTTTATATTTGTTAATAATATAAAATATATATATATATATATATATATATAAGGAGAGCGGAGAGGAGAGATGAGAGAGAGAGAGAGAGAGAGAGAGATGAGAGAGAGTAAAGATGAGAGAAGAGAGAGAGAGAGAGAAGAGAGAGTAGAGAGACCCACGACTCTAACGCAGAAACTTGGGCCAACCATGTATCTCTGCTAAATTATGAAAACCTCGGCCAATGTTACTTGAGAGATTTATACACATTCTACACAAATATTGTAAAACTATATTATATTTTACCCTAGGTAGATATAATATATATATAATTTAGAGTTATGACAAAATTGCTATTTTTATTCTACCTCTTTTTTTTTTATACAATTATTATAAATATATGATATATATATATATTTAATGCAAATATATATATAATGAACATAAATAATACTAAATATATATAATTATAAACTGAGCAAATAGTTATTAGGTACTTTAAAAAAATCGTATTAACGTATGAACGAGGTGGGAAACATATAGTGCACAAAACAGTCCTGTAGAATATTTCTACAATACAAAGGAAAGGTACGAAGTTATGAGTTCTAGTACTTAAAACCACGGTTGCAGAATACTACTATCAATTAAAATGGCAACGTTTTGTGTGAGGGACAATTATGAACGCACAACACAGTATACTACTATTCTTTAAAAACACTATATAACCATTTTATTGGCTTATTTAGAGTAGGAAGGCCGTATTCATGGGTGAACAGGGATCACAAATTCCGGTTCTCTACTCTGCAGCTATGTTCTCAAAGTTTCTTATCGCATGTGCTCAAAATGGTAAACAAAGGCTGAATAGGTAGGTATTATAGAATTAGACTAGGTTTATTAAGGTAGTTTATAAAAATCTAACGTAAGGTACAGTAGTTATTGAAAAATAATTTACAAATTACACATGAAAAAGAAAAGAAAATTAGGTTAGCAGACTAATAATAAGGCACTAATAATTAAATACTATATATATACACTTTATAACGGATATAACAATGATATGGCCCTTATCTAAAAGAACATGATTTCAAATTACCTGGAGTCAAAAACATATCACATAAACCACTTTGTGAATTATATACCGCAAGTTCTGTATCTTTACTTTTATCTATACGTATATATATACCACCTATTTTATTGCATATTAAGATTATAACTTGGTTTGATAAATTTTTTAGTAAAAGCTCTTTACAAAAGAAGGTGTGGCATTCTTACATTATCAATCTCAAGAATAATCAAAAATTACCTAATATAAAATTATTATATATTAAGTTAGGCAAAGATAAATGAATTAGGGTTTATTTTTAAGAATAGCTATATATTACCCAAAAGCACATTTTAATAAAGCAAGTCTGCTAATAGGGCCTACCGTGATAGTGCGACTAGCTATGTTTTTTTGATGCATAAGGCAAAAGAGAACATATAGAGATCATGGTCATGCACAATTGCAGGACAAGAACCAGTGGCAGGGCACTCTGGCTAGCATTCAAATTTTTATTCTATTTAGTGCTGCTCCTAATTACATATTAAAAAGATTGTCGTGATTTTTAATTTTTGGAATATCTTGAGAACTTAAGCAGAACTAATAGATCTATGAAGTGTAGGGGCTTTACAGGTCGTAAAAAAGAATTTGACTCACCCACTGAAGTCGCGACTTATAGGTATATTTAAGTGCTAAATTCAATCGTATTTAAGAGATACACTAAAAGTTTTTTGTAATAATAATAATTTTTCTCCTTTCAGAATATATAGCGCCGAAATTTCCCTTTTACAATAAGGAATACGCCTCACCAGCAGGGAATATATCTGGGACTTCTTTCCCCAAATCCCATTGTAAAGGCGCAAAAAAATACTGTTTGACCTTAGTTGATTTAGGACTAGTTATTAAGAGGTATCAATGGTGAAAGTTTCACCAGACATCTCATTCTCTCGACAGTGCAATGCAGTGAAAATCGTTACAGAATAATATTATATTTCAGTTGTGCGATGGATACAAGCTGAGATAGATATGAAAAATGGTATAATACTAGTGAGTCCGACTAGAAATTATACGCCTTGCTGATCTGTGAACGCGCAAATTCACCCTCTTCATCAGGGGACCCTCGCGCTTAAACCATAGATCAGCCTGAATTACAATGATATTGGAAAACGACTTGGTCCTAAAGCACGATCAGACAACAGATGCCTGGATGCATTTGACTGATTGAATAGAATGAGAGAGATATGGTTGGCTTTATGGACGTATAGATATATAATGGATCGATATGGGATACAAATTTCTACCATTTGAATATATACAATATGAATTGTAGAAAATAGTAGAACAGACAAGATTAGTATAAATTTGATTGGTATTTAACTTTTTGTTTTACAAATAGCAGAGTTGGGAGCGAGATGGATTGTCTAGAGCATTAATGAGAAAAAAAACAGAGGCTTTATATGGCAGGTGTTAGTGAGTATATGATGGATGTGATGGTGTTCTTTTTGAAGGTTTTCATTAAATGTACTTCTGAATAGGAAATGCCACATCGCTTATTAGTGGCGTGAAGTGAGGGCGAGTTGGTTGGGGAGAGGGGTGTATCAGCATAATAGTGAAGCGTGTGTAAGAATAAATGGGTGATTGGTTTATATATTAATAGCAGAGATGAGGCCAGGGATATGTTTTGTTCTTCTTGGCTATTCAAAGTCCAGTCATCTGAATTCAGCCCATTCCTTGGTGGCTCGAATATCGTGATGACTTGAGCTGAAACAGAGTATGTGTCAAACTCAAATAGCATCTCTAATTATAATTAGCTGCTTAGTCAGGAAAACAGTAATTCAATTTCCCCAGACTATATATGGAACCTACTAAATTGTGGGTCAGGTCATTATGCAATATTTAAAACCTATATATATATATTAATTTTTATGTAAAGGCAGAAAAAAATTAAAATTTATGTTGTGTAAGGTGTAAATTTCTATTAAGCTTTATTATAATACTGCTTGATATAAAATTTGAAAAGGGTCATCACATCTTGCCCATTTTATATATAAATTTTTGAGCTCTATTTTACCGAGCAAAAATATATAAACTATTTTAATGACTACCGTATAAAGATAATCACATTAAAACTTAAAAAAGTAGTGAATATATTTTTGTCACTTTAAATTTTTTGTCTATTATTTAGTTTGTCACTTTTTGTTAAATATATATATTAGCTTTATAAGTAAGACGAAAATGTTATTATTTTAAATTAGCCCTGAATGAGTGAAGTAACATTTCATCATTAATGGTGGTCCTTTTCCTAAAAACTATGCGGAATTTCATTTTAAGGAGCAAAATAATGGAAGGCAATTTCAGATAATCATGTTAAAGAAATTTTTTGTTAGAATGGCGAGGTCTACATTTTTATTGAGATGAATTTTTTAAATTTGATTTTTTTCGTGCCAGCCATATTAAAGAATTTTTTTAAAAAATGAAGCTAAACTGCACTTAAGGGTTCCTTGAAACACATTTGAGTATTATGTATCAATTCATGGCTACATTAATTTCTTTAAATAAACTTTCTTAAATCAATTATTATTATTATTATTATTATTATTATTATTATTATTATTATTATTATTATTATTATTATTATTATTATTATTATTATTATTAGTTATTATTATTATAACATCGACATATCCGAAAATGAGAACTCTCACTTATACAGATGTGTGTATTATCTATCGGATTATCAATTCTTCGTAGAATATTATTATTATTGTTTTCTTGACATCTGTAAGTTATATGGATTCATTAATTTGTGTTAAATGTAATTTTTTTTTTCATATATTGTTAGTATATCAGATGATATTAGGTGTTAGGTGATATTTGTTCAATAAAGGATGTTTTTCAGCGGAGTCAAGGAAGAATTATGATGAGCATAGATAATTAATAAAATCTAGATGTGGTTTACATCCCAGGGTTGTGGAGTCGGGTTCAAAATTTTCCGACTCGAGCTCAGACTGCCGTACTCCACCCTCTTGAAATTACGACTCGACTCCAAACCCGACTCGACCTCTTGAATATTACCGACTCCGACTCACCACTTTTGAAAATACCTGACTGCGACTCCGATCCAGACTCCACCCTAAGAAATTTATCTATATGAAAAAATTATATATATACTATATATATAATATATATATATATATATATATATATATATATATAATATATATATATATATATATATAAATATAATATATATAAATTTTATATATATATTTAAAAAAAAAATATTTAAAAAATATATATATATATATATATATATATATCATATATTATATATATATATATAATTAATATAGTATAGGTCAGAGTGTCTAAAGCTGACATCTTGTAACTCGAGAACGGCAGGCACCTTACAGTAAAACAAATTGACATATTTGGAATCAGCGGATAAAGCTTATTACTAGGAGGGTTTTAATTTCTATTTTATATTTTTTTTTTTATTTTTTTTTTCGTACCGGAAGAAATATAACAACAAGCCATAATTTTCTCTAAGCAATTGACGATATTTCTATCATCTAAATTAAGTAGCCAGGCAATGCTCAGCCTACGACTGAAAAACGAATAAATGTGAAGCAACCCATTTTCATTACTAGTGATCTATACTTGCAATATGAAAGTTTTTCTTTCTTGATTTTTTATATTCAAAAAATTTTGAAAAAAAATATTACGCAAATTGAAAATCGATTTATAGAGTTTTTTGAAGAGATTAAAAATCAATTTAGAAGAGAATTTAAATTTGAAAACGTATGTTAAGAGGTAAAAAAAAGAAATTTTTTTTTTTTTTTAATTAAAGTAAAAGAAAGTTTAAAAAGGTAAAAATTTTTTTTTTTTTTAAGCTAAAGGAATTCCAATATGGGTAAATCAGCTAAAGAATGGCATGAGTCGGGGTAATCCGGCTCCCGGTGACGACCGGGGGACTTCGTCCCACCCTCTGTCCCCCGTCGGCTCGAGCCCCCTAATTGGGAAAAAAAAGAAATGTCTAAAATTCGATTTCGGATAAACCAAAAAAAAAAAAAAAAAACAAATTAAAAACCCCTCCTTAGATTTTCCGCTGATTCCAAATATGTAATTTGTTTTACTGTAGGTGCTGCCGTTCTCGAGTTTCATATGTCAGCTTTAGACACTCTTACATATCTATAATATATATATATATATAATTATATATATATATTATAGTACCCTATATATATATATATAAAGTATATATACTATATTATTATATATATATAATATATATATATATATATCATATATAATATATATATATACTATATATATATATTATATATATATATTATAAGAGTATGTTGTTACTGTGTTAATGTATATGTAGTGAGACTATGGTTTGGAATAAGAGTCTACTAGATCTAAAGTAATAATGGGTTCTGATGGGAGCATCTTAGGGCCGGTGTAGGTGTGAGAGAATTGATAAAAATGAGAAATGAACGTTATTAGAGAATGTGTGGTGTGGGGTTAAATTAGAGAATAAATGAAAGTACGATGAGATGGTTTGATCAGGTGGAAAGGGTGCATGATGCTAGAATCGTGTTTTTTTAAAATAATGCATACTGCACTCTTAACGAAAATTATGTCATTGTGACAAAAAAAAATTTGCTATTGAGGTGTCCTTTTTGGATAAACTTTTTTTAGTCACCGCGACATAAAAATTTTGTTAATGACGTTGACACAAAATATTACTCTGATGACGTTGACACAAAATATTACTCTGATGACATTGACACAATATATTACTCTGATGACAATCCAATTTTTTTTTTCGAATTTCAAATAAATTTATATACTTCCTATATACCCTTTTTACCTCCTCCTTTTCTTTTGCTATTACATAAATATTAGAGGGAAAAAGAGAAATGAGAGTGAGATCGAGGAAAGAATACAAGAAAAATATATATACATTGTGGAACCTATATTTTTCTTGTATACTCTTAATTCTTTCCTCATGCATGCATGCAGTCTCTCATTTTATCTCTCTCCTTATAATAATTATGCAATAGCAAATGAAAAGAATAAATAAAAGTTTGGAAATGAAAAGGAAGTAGAAAGTATCGAAATTTATTTGCAATTCAGCTAAAAAAAATAGTCATGTATTCCTATATAGCTCTATTTACCAGTATATATATATAGTCTTTTCTCACCTGTCTCTCATTTATATTTGCATTCTCTCTCCTTATATATGTAATAAGAATAGAAACAGGATAATCGGAGGGAGGGAAGTAGCGCTCTCGCAGCTGTGAGATCACCCCCAGTGGGAATATGGAATGGTGGGGTATTTCTGTTCAATGGTTCGTCTCTCTTGCGCTCATATACACTTTCTTCTTACATTGAAGCAGACTTTCAGCTATCACACATATAGACCATATAACACTTACTGATAATATTACAGTGGCAGCTGGCTTCCACTTATTTCTACCTTGAGAATGGTAATGCATGCATTGGTTTCCAGTTCATGTATGAGCACCGCACCTCCTGTCATGAGGAAACTGCATTAGTTGATGGATGAATGAAAGAAATATAACAAAGATTGCGAGGAGGAAAAGTTTATATATAAAAAAGAAAATCACTAATTAGATTGAAATGAAACTCTAACAACGTAATTTTATTTTCAAATCCAAAAGAAACTTCATTATTAAAAGAAAATTCTCTTTATCATGGCTATAGAGTATATTCCGTAACTATATACCGGTATCAATCTAAATTACCTTATTCTGTTCAAGCTTGGACATCTTTCCAAACAATATTTAATTCCCCCTGGGCTTGAGTTAGCCTAAATTTTTTACTACAAATGTTGAAAAAAATATATTGCAATAGTTCAAAAGTTCTCCTAATACATTTGGGAACTTCTAAATTAAATATATAAAAGCATGCAACACAAATAAATGTAGATATTTCAGCAGAAACCTCCGACATGTACACTTCTCCATCCACGCAGATCGAAAATGAATCTCCTGAATTCAGAAGGAACGGCGTTTTCATTTCATCCTGTAAAGGAAAACATTAATTTATGAAAGGGAACGATGTGCTGGGGTGTAGTATGGAAAGTCGTGGGTTGGGAGAAAGTGGCTGGCGGAGTCTTTGCGTGAAATTAAAGTGACTAAGTTCGAGTGCACCATGTTTGTTTGGCATTAGGCTATATTTTACGGGTCGTTTGTTTAATTGTATAGTAAATAGAAACTATTGAGTCTAGTTGAGTTGTAGATTGTTCAGAATGTATATATCTTAAGAGTGTGTTTAGGTGTGATGAGAATCTAATAAAATAGGAATGATATATCATGATTACATGTGGTGTAATGAAGGGTATGAAATGATGGAATAAATGAGTATACCAAAATGGTTTTAGTAGTATCAATCAACTTTGGGACCTTCTTATCTAACCACAAACCACAAAACTGATGAGGCGAAGAATAGAGAGACTTCAAAAGGATTGCGCCGCGAGAAAGGTCATAACAATGTTTATGGCTATAGGCTATATTTATAGGGGTATAGGCTATATTTTATAGGCTATATTTTATATAGGCTATATTTTTATAGGCTATATATTCTAGCTTCTAGCACGTGCCGACCTATATTGGTAGAATACACGGTCTTAGTGTTCTATTCCTAGTTATTGGGGTAGAGGGAGTCGATTGGTTACATCAGAAGTGCTAGGATGCTCCTTCTGATGAGTATTACGCTACCCTTTTCTAGCCTTTCTAGCAATGACATGGTCCAACGTCCATAGAAGCAGCATCCGATTATTAGTGTCTACTCTATGTTATATAGGAACGAGTGATTATGTATATTGAAGGTGTTAGTGGTTCCTTCTTGATTAGTTCCCACCCCCTTCTAACCCTTTTAGTGGCGAAATACTTCGTATGTGAACGGAATATACCGTGTTTTAGAGGGTTAGTATGTTTTTAGGGTTATAGTGATTTCGAATCCTGTGGTTTTAAAGGGTTCGAAGCACTCCTAGCATGGTTTAGCATTAGACAATTTACCTACTCCCCTTTTCTACATGCATCTGTACAACATTTTTGTTTCTGAAGCTATGAAGCTGGGCTCGGTGTTGTCTAGTATGTTTTGAGGTATGCCGAGTCGAATGCTGCTATTGCAGAGCGCGGCGTTTCAGCCGTTGCGGTTTTAGAACGCACAAACATGCGTTTTTTCGTAGATGGCGTACCCTTCGTCAAAAACCTATCATGACGGGTGTCAAACAGGGGTAGAATGTCTCAAAAATAAGATCCCGTAGTTACTTTCCCGAACGCCAGAGTCCCCAGGGCCCCAGCCCGGGGGTCATTTATGGGTCAAGAAATGAGACAAAATGACATACCTTAGCAAAAGAGGTGTTAGAGTCATCGTATCTTCTTCAAACTTGGTATGTCTTCCTTATATGTTGCAACATTGTTGTATCCAATGTTTCAAGTCGCTACGCCTAAGGGGGGTGGGGGTCCCCGCCCCCAAAAACCTAAAAATGAACTTAGAAAGCTGAAATTTGGTGAGTGTATAGAAGAGAATAAATGAAATGGAATGGCTATGTTAAATTATTTGGCGTACCATATGGGGCCGGAGCCGGAGCCGGAGCTGGTGGTTGCGGTGCCAGAATGGAATTCTGGCTCAGCTACATATTAGAACAAATGAGGTATCTACATCTATGTTTTCAACGGTGTAGATTCATGTTTTTGGGGTTTCACGAACCAAAATGATTTGGAGACCCCCTCGGCCCTCTCGAAGGGGGGGTCCCCTCCTGAAAAAAAAGAAATGCTAGAAGAAGACGAAAGAAGATGAATGTAGGAAAAGAAGAAAAGGAAAAAGAAGAAGGTCTCGCATGGGGATCAAAGTGAAGTGATCTGTATGTGTAAGGTAGCCGACACCGGTTTTTAGTGGAAACTGTGCTGGTGCCGAATTAGTACAACATGTACTTAACATCTTGATATTAAGTGTACTTTATATGTTTTTTAATAACAATAGATTCATTTTTGAGGTTTACCCAAACTCTCAAATGAAGTCTGAGAACCTCTTCAGGGGTTTCTCTGAAAAAGATTAGAAAAAGCGGTGAGGAAGATGCATTATGCGTGAATCACGTTTTTTCAACTCTCCTAAACGATCGCAAGGGTTGGCAGACGAACTCAGGTGCCCCGCGCCGCAGCGCGCCGGTCGAAACGATCGCGAGCGCCCGCAGCGCAATCTTTGCGCGAACGCTGAAATATAAATATTCGGTAGTTGTATACGTTAACTAAAAAGTGTTTTACATTACTTTGTATTCTCTTTTTCAAGTAATGCCGTTTCCTGCTATATGAAACACTTATTTTGATTTTTATACTTAATACTTTCTTATTTTTTTTTATATTTATAGTATACAAACCTTGTTCACTGTTAAATTTTTGTAATAAAAACATATTTTTTCTACCTTAAAGCTATAACTCAATAAGGCAGTAGCGCAAATAGACCCCCAGAGGGCCCCTCCCTTCACCCTGGCTATGCGCTATGTCTTTACTGCTTTATTGTCTTACTGTAGGTTTACTGTTTCAAGTCCTGTCCGAAACACACATTCTGGTGGAAAAAATACTTCATATATCTTTTGGAATTAATTAATATATTAATATAATATATATATATTATATATATATATATATATATTATATATATATATATATAAATTAAGTATATATATATATATGTATATATATTATAACATAATATAATATATATAAATATTATAATATATATATAATATATATATATTATATATATATCATATAATAATATATATAATATATGATATATCATATATATACTATATATATATATATTATAATATATATAATATTATATATATATTATATATAATATGATATATATATATATAATATATACAATAAAGACTTTACATTAAAGATCGAACATTTGAAGAGTATGGACGTGTGTTAAATTTATGTTCCGTAGTCCTGCTACTTGTCTTGTAGCAGGCCCCACGGAATGCGGTAAAACCTTTCTGTTATTAAACATATTAAGAGAGATGGAAATTTTTGAACAAGAACCAGTAAAAATAATATGGTGTTACAGTGTTTATCAAAGGAAAAAATTGCAAGAATATAAAGATGTAATATCAGTTTTTCATGAAGGAATACGACATAGAAATTCGTTGAATAATTTGATGGTCATAAAAATCATTATATTAGATGATTTAATGCGATAAGTTAAAGTGAGAAATAGCTGAAACGTTCTACTGTATTTTCCCAATCTTGTTAAACATCTCTGTATTTTCATACACCCAGGAACATTTTTTTAATCAGAATAAGTATATGAGAGATATATCTTTAACCCAATATCTACTACTCTTCGGGCAGAGAAGAGACATGAATAGATCAATGTATTAGCCTCTCAAATGTTTCCATCACAACGTAAAGACTTCTCTTAAAGGTATATAAAGAAGTTACATCTGTTCCTCATGGTTATTTAGTGCGAACTTCATTCTAAAAACACGTATAGAGTTTTGCTCCGTACTAACATTCTTGCCGTTCGAAATTGAAACTGTATTCATACTGAATAAGTGAGTCTGCTGTTTAAGTATTTTACCTCTCTATAAAAACATTAAAAAACTTGAAAACAGCTGAAAAAAACGTAAACTAATCTGCAATGATGAAAAATTCATCCAGTGTTGTATGTGAAGTCTGTTTAAATCTAATAAAAGGAAATGTTCCTTTAACACAAACCTCAGAAGGTGAAGCTTCGCAGGCAGAAGAAGCATCATTAAAAAGATCTCTCTGAAATATAAAAAATCTGAAAAGTAAAAGAAGTTACTTCAGAAAGGAGGTGGAGTGTTTCTACCTTTACTTTTTTCTGTTATAGCCCCTTTAATAACCAAGTGGCTTGCTCAGAATAATGAAGAAGGTGGCTGTATTACCATATAGAATGAGTATGAGAAAATAAAGTATAAATACTAACACATCCTGATCAACATACAACAACAGTCACTCTAGTATCACGCCTCAGAACAGTACAACCTATACAAAACCTTACAGGGTTACTCTCCATAATTTCATACAATTACCAACCACCAGAGTCGCTCATATCCCGAATGATTCAGGACCATATCTGCCCGTATACCCCAAAGTTAATACTGACCAAAGTTTGAACAGACTAAACATATTAATGAAAAAGAAGTGTTAGGATATTAAATTAGACATTACATTCATGAAAAACGTGCCTTTAAATCAAGAAACCATACAGAAATTAATAGATCTTAAAAACTTACATCTATACGCCTCATTAAGTAATCCCCGATGATTCAACAACACCTGCGGAGGTAATACCGTTGTGAAAAACGAAGAATTCCTTTTAAAAATATCCTGAAAGAAGAGCTTACCAAATAGTAAGGTCCAAAGCTTGGACTTATAGCTTGATATAATATTTTAAAAGATCAATATCATGGAATGATTAGGACAAATCATTATCGATAATGAAATTGTCAAAGGTTCAAATATTGTTGACTTGATAGCAGATCTCTACACGTGAATTTGGAAGAAAGGTGCTTTACGAGGTCTAACCATCAAACACGAACTCAGAACTCTTAACTTCCCCCGAACTGTTAATCTTAAATACAAAAAGATTAGCAGACTTGGATAATAATCCCCAAGATGCCTAGACCAGATACAAGTCCGTCAGGTACCTCGCTTACGCTTCAGATAATTTAGCGTGTTACCAGAGAAGAATAAGGAAAGAAATCCCATAAGTAAACCTCAAAATGGTATGTACGAATTTGTATTATCATATATGATATATCATATATATATATGATATTATATATATATATATATATTATATATATATCATATATCATATATATAAATATATATAATATATATATATTATATATATATATATAAAATATATATATATATATAACTAATGCTGTTTATTTTGAAGTGTGCGATGATTAATAAAAATATAGCATTTTGTTTACTTTATTTTCCCCCTTTAGTAATATATATATATATATAATATATATATCTATAAGTATATATATATATAAATATATATATAAATAATATATATATATCTATAATATTATATATATATATATATATATATATATATAAGTATGTTTTAACTTGTGTCAGTATTCAATGGAAGCGAAGGCGAAGGTTGATAAGTATTACTTCAACTTGAGAGAACCAAATAGTTTTGGAGGGTTCACTAGATTCGCTGCAAAGTTTCCAAACATTGAGAAAAAAGAGTTGAAAGAATATTTAGAGGGTGAAGATGCTTTTACTTTACATAAACCTGTCCGTCGAAAATTTCCCACCCGAAAACATAGCCCATCACTCGATAATGTTGGCATTGATTAACGGAAATGAATTAAATACAGTTCTTAATGTAAGGGCTTTTAATATTATACTTTTTACTATTGACGTATACTCTAGATACTTTATGGTTAAAAGCTTTAAAAGATAAAAAATCAGATAACAGTGGCGGCTGCAGTGAGAGAAATTATACAGGGATGATGGAAGATATCAAAACGATTTGCACGGATAGGGGTTACGAAATTCTAGGTAGAAGAGTTTCAGGCAATTATTACTGAATACGATATAGTATATCTTTTAAAGCATATTTTTCTATAAATACAAAAGCTGGCTATGTGTAGAAAGAGTTCAGCGTAACGATTAAAGAACGAATGCATAGATACTTTACTAAGATGAACACTTTTTTAAGTATATTGACATACTCGATGACCTAGCTTATTCTTACATAGATCTTTTCATAGAACTATAAAGACAACTCCTTTAAAAATGCTGAAGACACCATCGGTGATCCAACAAAACCCCAGAGGGGGAAAAATTAAATATAATTCAGGTATAAACGTGAATGATTATGTAAGAGTGTCCAGAGCTGATGAAAGGTTTAGAAAAGGATATGAAGCGGGGTGGTCTAGAGAAGTTTTTAAGGTAGATAGTATAAAGGAATTTCCTAATGAAGGGTTGAAATTATATTATCTCAAAGATTTAGATGGAGAATCCATAAAAGGAGGATTTTATAAACAAGAAATACAGAAAATACGATTCGATCCTGAGAGTAATGTATATAAAATAGAAAAATATTAGGTTCAAAAGGGAGAGGAAAAAATAAGCAATTTCTGATGATTATCCTGATGAGCTTAATTCATATATAAAAGCTAGTGAAATCACGAAACATTAATCATTAGTCATCGTAATCATGGAGAGTGTAGATAACTTCTATTTAACTCTGCCATCTTCGGCATCTTTGGATCTACATCCTGATAATAAAAGTTTCAGATTTTACAACCGAATTAATGAACCCTATTCAACTTAACGAGATCTCTATGGAGGTAGGACTTATGCGAAATGATATTAGTGCAAATATTTGAAAACCTCCCTCAGGCAGTCTTGGATATGGTGTTAGGAGTGCAAGATTATGTTAAGATCTATGATTAAATAATAACCAAAACCATCCGATTTACAACGTGGTGACAATTAAAGGTTCGGAATAATTCTATGAAAATTTGTGTTAAATTACGAGGATATTACCGTTCAATCCATGACATCCACAGTTATTTAAACACCCAGTTTGCTGTAAGTAAGGATATGTAAAGATTTAATATACATTGATTAATAAACATCCGGGGAAGACAGGGTTATTAATCACTTTAAGAATCGACAACAAGGCAATGAATTTGAGAGACCTGAAGTGTTTCATCCTTAAACGTTCAGATTGGTTTCGGAAATGTGTGCATGAACACGAAGCTGTAGTAGAACATTCTACTGTTCTAAATAGACATAGTGGAAATAATGAACCTTCCTCTATTCTAAACAACAGTCTTAATGACTCAAACTTATCTCTCAATTATATATGCATTCCTTCGGAGATGTTACAAGATCAGGGGCTTACGTATATACAGATATAGTTGACCATCAGTTTGTAGGGAATACTAAAGCCCCCTTATTAAGGGTGGTTCATTTTCCTAAAAAAGGAAAGGTTATATCTTTTCCTAATGTTCATTACTTACCTCTCAGTTGTTCGCATTTAGGGTCTGTGCGAATGCATATAAAGGATGTCGAGGGTAGACCGTATCCATTCACAGACGGAACACTATTGTGTAAAGTTCATATTAGAAAAAAACAGACACACTTTAACTATAACATGATGGACTATTTTTTAACAGAGTAGAAAATCTTCCATATATGCTGTTAGAAAACCTTCTAGAAATAAGGATAGGTGTAAGGTTATATATAAGTGATGTAGTTAGTTATATATTTATTCATTCATTAACTTACTCTCACAGTGTAAAGATATGCCTGATAGAAGCTCGTAATAATGTACAACGAGTATAGGGTATTCGTTGGAACAAAATTACAAAGAGGGTATGGAGTGGGTGGATTTTTCTAAATTATGGAGAAGTGCAATGCCTCTATTTAGAGAGAGGCGGTGAATTATATTAGGTAAAAAAGCTCATACGAACAGGGAATGCAGTTACGTTACAGGGATAGTGCAACAGGCGCTAACCTCGCGAGTCCGCTAAAAAATGGCGAATTAAACAGATGTTCAGATGAGATTGGCATGATGTAAAGCGTAAAAATAGACGGCAAAATGACGGGTCAAGGTAAAAAACGTATGAAAATATGCGTTAAGAAAAAAGTTAAGACTAAAAGACCTCAAAAGAAAAAATGCAATGATGTATTTGCTATTTAATTACTAACTGGCATCTTTTACATAAACACATCATACTGTGACCGAATATAAGAAAAGCTAAACCACCGAACCGCTCATTATACGGTCAGCACCCCCACGTACAAGATGCATTTCCTCCATCCTTCTAGTCCAGACTGCTGCAAGAGTGAATATGGATCTCTTCTCAAATGAACCCACCCAGATTAGTGTAACTGAATACCAATATTTCATCAGCATCTAAACTCCATACATTCAATACCAAACCGATTCCCTTCGATGTTCAATATACCCAGGTACTTCGGATACAGTAATTTAGATCTTCGCAATGTGTTTTTTTATATCTGAAGCGAAACTGACGAAAACCGAATGTACAGACCTTCACATCATCTGTACGAATCAACATAGTTACACAGAATCGCAATTCCTGTATACTGGTTTTAAATCCGATTGTGAAGTGTTCTAAGTGAACGACTTCATAAGGTGCATAGCTGCACACTTATCCTTATAGAAGTTATAAAGAACATTTATTAAATTATTCCGACGATGCTAATCCAGTCTCATTCCAGTCTTGCGTTTTTATAGTTTTAAAGACGAGGCTGCACATATAGATAAAGCTGGTAAAACCACCACAAAGAACACATACGAATTTTACGGACGTTTAAACGGCGACATCTTCTCTCAAGAAAGACTTATTCTACCAGCTGTAGTACTAGGAATTCGATTAACTTTTGCCGTTCAAATCCTAATTCGCTCTTAAAAATAAAAAGTAACCTGCTGCAAGCGGTGTAAATTTCTGAATCCTGTTTTAGAAGTTGTTAAGGAAGCCTTAATCTCTATGTTAGAAAATGAAATTACACCTCAGAGACATTTGGAAATCGAAAAATCGTTCTTAGAAACATACAGCGAAGTACCTCATTAAACGAAGTGAGAACAAAGTTGTTTAACTTTAACAACAGGGATTGATCGAGTATCAATATCCCCAACATTGTGAATGGTAATCTGCCTCAGAAAGTAATAATAGGTCTTGTTGAACATGAAGCATACTCAGGGAATTATAAAAAATCAGCCTATAAATTCACCCCTTTTGGACTTAAGAGGTATCAGTCTACATGTAAACGGTCAACCTTACGGTCGGAACTATGAAATGTTGCACAATGGATCGCAATCTCTATGTTCACGACATTTTTACGATCTAATAGCTAACACTGTTTCATGCAATGACAGCGGGACAGGGATAGATCTTGAAGAATACGCTAATAATAGTAATTTATATGCTTACGATCTCACCGCTGACCTTTCAGCTTGTAACGCTAATCATTTAAACATTTTAAGAAAGGGTACTACTTAGGGTTAAGTCCTCTCCTTTAGTGGTAGTTCACAATCACCAAACAACTGTCCTGGTTATCTGGAACTCCTCAGCTCAATTGAAATTGACAGAGTACGCAACGTTATTTTGAATTATTAAAGATGAATGAAGAAGAAATAAAAAATGTGTTTAAAAACGAATTTCTCGATTATAGGAGTCTTCGCTATTAACGAAGTAGGATCTGTAAAACTAGAGAAAGGATTACGTTCGTGTTCAACATTCATCGCCACATTACCAACAGGAGACAGCTGGATTTCTTGTTATAGGGATAAAATGGCATTGTTCATGCTGATTGATTCTTTTGGATTAAAATTTATATTGATACTAATCACACCTGATATCGCTGTTCACTTTTTAAATTAGGATAATGTAAATTATATAAAAATATGTCTTTACCACCTGTTCAGTCCATCAACTCTAATTTATTGAGTTTAGTTGTATTTTTTCCTTCATAATGTTTTTTACAAAAATATGTGGTTTTAGAATGAATTTGTAAATATATTTGGATGCTAAATAAATGTTATGTAAAATGACATATAGTTTTCTAATTATGTAGATGGAAATGCATTAAATATAAATACTTGATTTTAGCTACCTTTAAAACTTATATATATATATTATTATATAAACTATATATGTATAGTATTGATATATATATAATATATATATATATATATATATATATATATATATATATATTTATAAATATATACGATATATATATATATATATATATATAGTAATCTTTATAAAATTTACTCAGTGAAATGTATACAGACCTGTAAAAAGTTAATGATTCATGAAATTTCACATTGTAATATAAAGCTGAAAAGATAAAATTTTCAGGAAAATTCATGTTTATGACGTCACGCGTATTTTTAAAGGTTGCTGGTTACAAGCCTATGGATATGATATTCAGTTGAGAACCAACCTGCGTAACCATAGCCTGGTTTTGTAAAATACATGTTAAAAGGTTAAGCTTATGGGACTTTGATAACATATATTCAGAAGGTGCTGGTTTATTATTAAAACCTGGTAACATGTGTCAATTATAATTCAGATTTTCGACTAGACATCCTCACTCTCACGTGACTCATCAAAAACGCAGTTGTCTATGCATCTGAATGATGCCGTATGTTACAGAGTAAGAGCATCAGCTGCTAAGAAAGAGGACAACGAGATTACACTAGCTTCGATATAACATTAAAGTATAATAATTTGATACCAATACTGGAAACCATATAGAGAAAATTATGGAAACAAGCAATGTGTTTAAAACATTTATAGTCCATGTGGAACGATTTAAAATGAAGATACCATTCCCTATTCATCTAAAAATTTCTTCCAAGATACGTGCTTTAACCGATCAAGATCTTGATGAACATTACAAAACATTTAGAAAAACTTATAAATAAAACTTAGAAACTATTTTGGAAAATTGTAAAATTTCCATATGGAAACCATCAGGATGTTTGCGGTTGGAGGTGAAAGTTTTTATTTATATATGTAAACGCATTTGTAAATTTTTACTAATTAGTAACTGTTTAATAAAATTTTTTCATCATAAGTAAAAAGACCTTTTCATATCCTTCTCGCTCTCTTCTCTCTCTCTATCTCTCTCTCTCTCTATATACTTATATATATATTAGCCTATATATATATAATATATATATATATATTTATATTATATATATATTATATATATATATATATATATATATATATATTAATATATAATATAATATATATATATATAATAATATTATATATATATATTTCAAAGTTAATGAAGTTATTTTTTCCACCAGAATGTGTGTTTCGGAGAACTTGAAACAGTAAAACCCTACAGTAAGACAATAAAGCAGTAAAGACAAAGCGCATAGCCAGGGTGAGGGAGGGGCCCTCTGGGGCTATTGCGCTACTGCTATTGAGTTCATAAGCTTTAAAGGTAGAAAAAAATATTGTTTTTCTTAACAAAATTGTAACAGTGAACCAAGTTTTATTGTATAATATATAAAAAAAAAATTAAGAAAGTTTAAGTATAAAATAATAACTGTTTCAAAAAGTACAGAAACGGATTTACTTGAAAGAAATAACAAAGTATGTAAACACTTTATAACGTTACAACTACGAATATATTTGCGTTCGCGCATAATGGCGCGCGGGCGCCGCGTCGTTTCCGACCCGGGCGCGCCTGCGGGCGCGGGGCAACCTCGCGTTCGGTCTTGCCAACCCTGCGATCGTTTAGAGAGTTGAAACCGTGATTCAGCATAATGCATCTTCCTCACCGCTTTTTCTTCTTTTTCAGTAGAAACCCCTGAAGAGGGGTTCTCAGACTCATTTGAGAGTTTTGGAAACCTCAAAAATGAGATCTATGTTATTAAAAACATATAAGTACACTAATATCAAGATGTTAAGTACATTTTTACTAATTCGGCACCGCACAGGTTCCACACCGGTGTCGGTACCTACACATACAGTCACTCATTTGATCCCCCATGCGAGACCTTCTTCTTTTTCCTTCTTCTTCTTTTCCTACATTCATCTTCTTTCGTCTTCTTCTAAGCTTTTCTTCTTTTTTCAGGGGGGACCCCCTTCGAGAGGGGAGGGGGGTCTCAAACTCATTTTGGGTTCTGAAAACCCCAAAAATGAATGCTACAACCGTTGATAAACATATGATGTATAGGACACCGTCAATTTGTTCTAATATGCTGGAGCCAGAATTCCATTCTGGCACCGCAACCACCAGCTCCGGCTCCGGCTCCGGCCCCATATGGTACGCCAAATAATTTAACATAGCCAATCTATTTCATTTATTCTCTTCTATACACTCACCAAATTTCAGCTTTCTAAGTCCATTTTTAAAATTTAAGGGGGGCGGGGGGCCCCACCCCCCTTTGACGTAGCGACTTGAAACATTGGATACAACAATGTTGCAACATATAAGGAAGACATACCAAGTTTGAAGAAGATAGATGACTCTAAACCGTCTTTTGCTAAGATGTGATAATCGTGTCGATTTACACCAAAATAAATACCCACAGGGGGCCTATGGGGACTCTGGGGTTCGTGAAAGTAAACTACGGGAATCTTATTTTTGAGACAGTTCTACCCCTGTCTTGACACACACGTCATGATAAGGTTATTGAGAAGGGTACGCCATCTTACGAAAAACGCTGTTGATTGCCGTTCTAAAACCGGAACGGCTGAACGCCAGTGCCGGCAATAGCGGCGAATCGACTCGGCATACCGCTAAAATCAATATCTAGACTAACACGAGCCCAGCTTCATAGTTCAAGAAACAAAAAATGTTGTACAGAATGCATTAGAAATAGGGGGTAGGGGTAATATCTAATGCTATACCAATGCTAGGAGTGCTTCGAACCCTTTATAAACCACGGGATTCGAATCACTATACCCTAAAACATACTAAACCCTCTAAAACTCGGGTATATTCCGTCACATAGAATACATCGCACTAGAAGGGGGGGGTTAGAAGAGGGGGGTGGGGGATACTAACTCATAGAAGGAACCACTCTAACACCTTCTAATATACACTAATCACTCCTCGTATTATAACATAGGAAGTAGACAACGTAAAATCGGATGTGTTATTATGATCGTAGGCAATGTCATGCGCTAATAAAGGGCTAAGAAAGGGGGTAGGGTATAACTCATAGAAGGACAGCATCCTACGCAAACCTCTACATGTACACCAATCGAGCTCCCCGTCCCAATAACTCTAGGAATAGACACTAAGACCGGTGTTTCTACAATAGGTCGGCACGTGCTAAGAAGCCTAGAAATAAGCCTATAAAAATATGCCCTATATAATATATAGCCTAATAAATATAGCCCTATACCTTAGGAATATAGCCTATAGCATATAGAACCATATGACCTGTTTCTCAGGCGGCGGCATCCGCTTTGAAAGTCTCTCTAATTTTCCCCCTTATCAGTTTTTGTGGTTGTGGTGTTAATAAGAAAGGTCCCAAAGTTGATTGTACTACGGTTTTGTCATGACGGAAGGCGGATGATAGTCCGGTTGGTTAATAGATGTATAAAGACAGCGTGTTGGGCAAATCGACCGGCCTTGAAGACTGAAAAAGAAGGTGTCTGACTAAGTAAGATTTTCTGGGTGGAAAAGAGATGAATTGCGTCCAGCACAAAGATTGGTGGCATGATTATGTGTGCAAGGAGGGATTTTGCGAGAGGGCGTGATTAGGGCCTAGCCCAAGCGAAATGAAAGCCCCAACACGATGAACTATTTACAGAGTGTGTCGTTGCGCCTGTTACGAAGCGTCTAGGGTGGAATAATTTTGTATGCCGACTGCCTTGCAGCTTTAGGATAATGAATAGGTGGTTTGTGGTGATGCTTTTTCTTTCACGTAACGTCATCTTCCTCTACTAATATATTTTCCGGTTTCTGCACGCACCTCAACCCCGAAAGGGACAGAAGGAAGGTGAAAGAAAGAATTAAGATTGAGAGGTTAGTTAAGGTTTACTTTAATAAAGAGGCTTTAAACTTAATGGTAGACAAATAAAAAAAGCTGGATACATGTGGTCAAATGTGGTTTTAATGCAGTTAAAGGGTAGAGTTGTAAGACTATGATATATTATGTTTATTGTTGCCGACGTTGATATACGGGAGCTAGAAAACGACTTGGAAGGCCAATAAATATTGAGTAAGCGCTGTGCAGATGGATAAACTTTGTGGTTATTCAGGAGTAAAAAGGAAAGATAGGAAAAAAATGTGTGAGGACAGAAGACGCAATCGACAGAATCGATAACAGTATTATAAGGTGACACGAACACGTGTAAGAGATTAATTTAGAGATGTATGTTAAAAAGGTTACCTTGAACATGGCATGACAAATATTGCTTGTGCTTTTGCAGTACCATAACACTTAACTGTGCTTTGAATTTTAACCACTTCACATAGTAAATACATAACCATATTATGCTATATTAGAACAGGTATGAAATATTACTTAACACATAGCATGGAAAATATAATAGATCAACTTCCATTGTGAACAGAGTAAGTGGATACTTACAACAGAATTCCGTAACACCATGCGAGGATCATCAGAAAGAAAGAGTGCAACGTTTCCTGTGAGCCTGTAGAAAATCACCTCTTCAAGCTTATGAGCATTTGTCATACCTGGAAAATTTATTATTACTATACTACAACCAGTGAATCTCAAATCATCTCTACCCCCCCCCACCTATTAGAACGGATAAGTCTGTATATATAGAATGATGAATGGTGCTGCACGTTCAAAAAATTTAAGGGGGACGGAAAATTGTCTTATTTTTTAAAAAGAATTTATACATTCGAAACCGAAAATATCTTGTTACCTAACTCATTTGTCCCAATAAATTTACAAAAATTATATTGCTTAAGCAATTTATTCATTTTAATATATACATTTTATTATTAACCCCAATATTTAAATAAGTTTAAGTAATATTTCGAAACTTTTTGATAGGAGTTTTTTTTATTAAAATTTTAACCTATGTTTTAAGAATAAGAAACCCCTTTAAAAAATGGTAAAACTGTTAAGTTTTTCAATTAAGTATAAAAAACTGAATTTCGTATATGTATATATAGTATATATGAAGGTGGCTTTCGAAACTTACTTGGAATGTTCAAAACATAATTTTTATTCTGGTTTCTTGATGTTGAAACTAAATCATTAACTTTGAATGCCCAAATTGGTGGATCTGTGCTTTCAAAGAAGTGCTAGCATAATCTGTCCCTCCAAACAATCTTTTGACCTCGAGAAGACACTATAAAAATAAGATAGATTTATCTAAGTTTAAACTAAATACTTCAATTAAGATGAGCGAATAACATTCGTTTTAAATATATATATATATATATATATATATATATATATATATATATATATATATATATATATATATATATATATATAATATATATATATATATATATATATATAATATATTATATTATATATATATAATTATATATATATATATATATTTCTTTCTTTCTACGCTTCCTCTTTGCCCCAAGATTGGGGTAAGGTGCTGTACTGCGTTATTGCATCGGAAAAGAAAAGCAGTAGGAGAACATGAAAAAGTCGAAAAGAAGCCCAGCCTTACCGACCCCTCTGTAACCATTAATTAGTGAGAAGTCGTCACAGACAGAAAATCCATCCGCCATCACCCTAGAGCATCAATAGGACCGCGACGGACCCTCAGTATGGTAAATCGTCAATGTAAGGGTTCCATCCCCTGGCCCAGGTGGGCCACAACCCATGCCCCATGACAAAACCCCGCCATTCTCTCCTATCACGCACCTTTATTCTCGCCTCTGCCAAACTCACATTTCTCTCCTTCCAGACATTCGTTCACCGACTCATCCACTTTCTCTTCGGTCTCCCACCGGTCGGTTCCCAACACACTCCCACTATACACCGCTTAACCAACCGACTTCAATTCATCCTTTCACATGACCAACCATCTCAAAGTACTTTCTTCATTTATCCTCCATTTACCCCTTTCTTCACATCACCACACCACTCTCTAATACGTCCATTCTCATTTTATTAATTCTTTCACACCTAGCATGCCCAAGATGTCCATCTGAAAGCATTGAGAACTTTTTAGAGTTCTATACTTCTTATTCAGACCATAGTCCACTACCATACAATAACACAAGGTAACAACATACCCTCATGTAAGTGCATTCTAGCGCACTCAAGACTTAGTGCCTTTACATCCACCAACGATTTTATTGCACAGACACCTTCCTGGCCATTCACAACTTTCCTACTAAACACTCTGCATCATCCGTTCCTTCTCGTCCATACACATACAACTAAATATTTAAAGCTCAGAGCGAGCGTTGCTCAGCTGCTCATCATCTAACATAACTTCAACTGAAGGACTGTCCTCACCACAACCATAACCTTCTCTTATCTACGTTCACTTTCAAACCCTCCTTTTTACATACCCTGCCAAATCTCTCACTCAATCCTCGATCAAAACTCTCTTCAGATTGGCCACACAGAACCAAATCATCCGCATTCAATAGGTAGGCACCCTCCACTCCTCTCCATTCTCCATCATTCTACACCATTTCCTGCCATCCCACCTCGAATTCTTCATAACCCCATCCATAATACACAATATGAATAGTATAACCCAAGGAGACTAACACACACCTGTTCACTCCGCTATTAATCTAAAACAATCACCATTGACACCATTTATTCTTACACGACGCTTCACTATCCGTCATACATGACTTTTGATTCCCCATTCATTAACCCCCACCACCAACACGCAAAAAATCACTAATACCTCCAGAAAGGCTTCCCTATTAACTCTATCAATACGCCGGTTGTAAATCCATAAAACCTAAATATATTTATTCTTCTTCTCCCTCATTTTTCAATCATTTGTTTTCAATGTAAAGAATTTGATCCACACATCCTCTAACCACTCCTAAACGCACCTTGTTTCTTCACCAATCAGTCCCCTCAGTCATCCGACGCACTCTTTCGACCAAAATACCAGCATATATCCTTCCTACAACACTCAATAAACTTATCCCCTATAATTTCTACAGTTCCCCACTTTTCTCCTTACCCTTATACAAGGGGTTACTATTACCGCTCTCTCTCCAATGCGCTCGAACATAGAACCTCCATAAACGATACAGAACAACTTCCAAATCCAATCAATCAACCATTTCGCCTCCGCTCTTGATCATTTCACAAGTAGTAATTTCATCTATACTGCAGATTTACCATTCTTAACTTTCTCACTCTACCCATTCCTCCTCCTTACTAATAACCGTCATCAAAATAACCTATTCCTTTCTTGCAACACAAAACCTACACACATCACTAACACCTCCTCATTACTGTTAATATTGTTGCAGATTTTCAAAAGTGTTCTTTCCACACTCGCCTCACATCCATTTCATCAGTTACAAAAAGCACCATCCTAATTCATTATTCTAAGCAGAATTCCCCTTATTCTCATTCTAACCTTTCGCGCATCCTTCCAGAAGAGTTCCTATTTCCTTGTATATATATATACTATATATATATAATATATATATATATATATATATATATATATATTATATATATATATATATATATATATATAATATATATATATATATAATATTATATATATAATATATATATATTATATTATAATATATATATATATATATATCTTTCTTCTTCTTCTAACTTCCTTCTATTTTCCCGATCAAGAATGGGGAGTAAGGTGCGTGACGAGCATTCGGAAAAGAAAAGCAGTAGAAGAACATGACATAAGTCCGAAAAGAAAGCCCAGCCTTAAACCGCCCTCAGTACCATTAATTAGTGGGAACTCATCGCAAGTCAGAAAATCCACCCTAAAGCTTCAAGGGACAGCGAAGGACCCTCACTATGGTAGATCGTGCAATGTTAAGGTTCATCCCATTGCCCAGGTGGGCCACAACCATACCCCGCCTCACAATCCCCCGCCATTCACTCCTGTTATACCCCTTCTTGTCGCCTCTACCAAACTCACATTTCTCTCCTTCAAACATTCGTTTACTGACTCAATCCACTGTTTTTTCTTCGCTCCCAGCGGTCGGTTCCCAACACACCTGCCACTATACATCCACTTAACCACCCGACTATCATTCATACCTTTTTCGCCATAGAGAGAGAGCGAGCGAGAGCGCGCGCGAATCTCTCATTTACCCTTTCTTCACACCCACAACTCTCTCATTACGTTCATTCCTCATTTATAAATATTCTTCTCACTCACACCTAGCACACCCCTAAAATTGTCTAATCCTGAACACATTGAACTTTAATCTAATACTTCTTATTCCAGACCATAGTCACTACTATACAATAACACAGGTAACAACATAACGTCATGTAAAACCCTAGCACACCCAAGACTTAGTCCCTTACATTCACCAACGATTTAATTGCCCAGCCACCTTCCTTGCCATTCACTAACTTTACCTACTATACTCAGCATCGTGCCGTTCCTTCTTCATACCAACATATAACTCTAAATATTTAAGACGTCAGACACTTGTTCCAGCTGCTTCACCATCTAACATAACTTCACACGTAGACTGTCCTCACTCACAACCATACCTTACTCTTATCCACTTTTACTTCCAAGCCCCTCCTTTTACAAAACTCCTGCCAAATCTCTCTACCAATACTTCTCAAACTCTCTTCAGATTTCGCCACACCAGAACCAAATCATCCGCACATTAATAGGTAGGGCACCCTCACTCTATCTTCCATTCCCCATCATTCCTAACACAATTCCTGCCATCCAACCCTCGAATTCCTTTCATAACCACCACCATATACAATATTGAATAACTCAAGGAGAACATATACACAACTCCTGTTCTCACCCCGCAATTATCCTAAAGCCAATCACTCATTGACACCATTTATTCTTACACACGCTTCATATCGTCATACATACTTTTGATTCCATTCAGAAGCCTACCACCAACACCATATATCAATAACACCTGCCATAAAGCTTCCCTATTAACCCTATCATACGCTGGTGCAAATCCCATAAAACCTAAATACAAATTTATTTTTCTTCTCCTCATTTTCTCAATCTATATATATATTATATATAATATATATATATATATATATATATATAATATATTATATATATAATATATATATATATATATAGTATGTATATATATATATAATATATATATATATATATATATAATATATTATATTTAAATATTTATATATATAATTGCAAGTTAAAAAAGGATATTTTCCAATTTCATAGAGATTCATTTATAAAATAAAGTTTTTTTTTTAAACTTCTATGCATTAATACACTTGTAATCAATACAACATAAAATAAAAAGGTTATACGTTAACAAACATTTTTCCAACTCCTAACTTTGCAGTATTAAACGAGAAAATATAGGCCTAGCATTCAATTTTACGATAAATTTCAAGAATCAGTTAAGAAAAAAACGAAAAAAATACTATTTACCTGGTTCTCAAACCGAAGGCAAGGATATTCCTTCAATAAAGAAATAGACGATAAAGAAGAATGGTTGTCTTGAGCAAAAAGTAGTCTTCTTCTGTCTTCAAAAGTTAAATCCATTTGCAGGCTCATAGCTGCTTTATTTTTAGCAGACTTTTGATACTCTTTTTGGAGCCAAAATTTGTAGCTATCTAACAAAGTGGGGTCTTCATCGTCTTCTGTCTTATCTTTCGGTTTGTAATTAGGGATACTCCACCATGAGTCAAAGGAAGTATTAAGGGCTTTCCAGTCAACTTTTCTCTGCTTTCTCTTCACCACTTCTTCTTCATCGTTGTCGTCTCTTCGCTTTGAATTTCCAAATTTTGCATACAAGGCTTTTATCCAAAGTTTCTAAACATAGAAAACAAGACAGGTTACGAAATTAAACTTATGGAAAATATTTTTGTGATATATATATATATATATATATATATATATATATATATATATATATATATATATATATATATATATATATATATATATATATATATATATATATATATATATATATATATATATATATATGGAGAAGAAGAATAAATTGTATTTGTTTTATGGATTTGCAACAGTCGTATGATAGGATTAATAGGGAAGCTCTATGGCAGGTGTTAGTAATATATGGTGTTGGTGGTAGGCTCCTGAATGGAATCAAAAGTATGTATGACAATAGTGAGGCGTGTGTAAGAATAAATGGTGTCAAAAGTGATTGGTTTAATAGCGGAGTGAGGCAGGGATGTGTTATGTCCCCTTGGTTATTCAATTTGTATATGGATGGGGTTATGAAAGTCTGTGTTTATACTTACATCCTTTCAAAGGGTATTGAATCTCTGGAGAAATATATAGAACTTGCTCAATTTATACAGAATCCTCTGTCCCTTGATTAGATGAGTTAATATGTTTAAAATAAAACGTATGCTTTTATGTATTTATTTAATGTTCTTTTCATTGAAAATTATATGCTATAAAAAATGAAAACTTGTTTTACTTCCCTCCATGTGAACTTTATTGGTTAAGATGCTAATGATTGCTATTTATTCGTACTGCTGTTGTGTGTTAAGTATCTTATGTTCGTAGTTTAACTTTAACGGAGGGGTAAAACTTTGTTACGTCAGCTGCTATCCTAATAGATCAATAGATCTATAGATCATGGATGAGTTGGGGATGATGGATGGATGGTATGATTTACTGATTTACTGTTTTAGTGTATGTGAAAATTTAAATTTTTTACGTTATAAACATAAAAAGAATTAAATTTTTAGTAAAAAAAAAAAAAAAAAAAATTTTAAAGAAATAAAAAATAAATTAAGTTTTTTAAAAATAAAAAGTTTTAAAGAAATGAAATTAAAAATAAATAAAAGTTTTTTAAGAACAAAAAGTTTTAAAGAAATGAAATTAAAAATTTGAAAAATAAATAAATAAATAAACAATCAGTGCAGGATTGATTTATTAAATGAATATTTACTACCTCAGTTTCACGCCTGTTCGTTCTGTATGCAATGTTAGTTACTATACTGTTGTTAAGTATGGAACTTTGTTAATGTTAGCTGTTTATTCATGTTTAAGATGTGTTAGGTTTGTGAGTGTACATTATATTCATAGTTCAGGTGATGCTATGTTTGCTTTATTGATGTGAAAACTTTGTTACGTTAACATATATTCATGGAACTTTGTTAATGTTAACAGTTTAGTCATGTGTAATGCGATTGGTTGAAAAGATATTAAATTATATGTCATAAACTTACTCTTCCAGCGTATAAACAAATCCTTTGGCCAGGCCCCCGTGACAATCCAACCAACTAACACTTTCTAAGATTCTCAAACCTATATTGTAACAGTATCCGGGCCTCCTGTTAAATGAGTTACCGGCCTGTGCAATACTACAGTGCAATTTTATACTTAAAAACTCACCAACGTATCTCCCTGAAGACCCTTCAAGTGAAACAACGGTTTGACCGAGTTCGTTGCCTTATGTGAAAACAGTTCAGTCAATATTATTCCTTATCAATGAATACACCTGTTTTATGATCAATGTTTTGATCATGAAACCAATGTCTTTAAGACCTAAAATAATAATTACTTGAAAATTTGAATAAATGAAAAAAGTAAATTACGTTTGGAAACACTCAAGGAAACTACTGGAGTAAATTTAAAGATACTTTAATAAAAAAAAATATATGAATATGTCTGCTCTTACAAAACTAGTTTTTATAAATCCCATGAAAATGCCAGTTAGATGTCCGTGATAGTCTACATAACATGCGCACATTGAATATATAGACTGCAGTAGCAAATACCAATTTATTTTAATGCTTTGAAAATGTCCCTGCAATACAGATCACGACCATACATATATACATGCAGTATGTACATTTGTATGTGCACGAATGTGTATTTGCAAACAACGGTTAATCAATACAAAATGCTCTATCATTAAATTTATACAGATCCTCGCCCATAAATATGTATATATAAAATATATAAATATTTATGTTCAAGAATGTATATAAATAAACAGAATATATTAATAATCACATCGTGACTGACTGATTTGAAAAGAGATATTAAATCTTTACTTGAAAATAAATGAATTTGACATTTACAAAAGACGTCGATTTTTCAGTGTGCACAAGACAATGCAAAACCAGCTGACACACAAACACAGCCGTCACAACAAAACAAAGAGTTGCCTATTAGTAATTAAATAATTCTTTTATAAACAAAAAAAATTGTGATTGACAACTCACTCATGATGTTAATAATAATAAATATTAAAACTGATAAACGTTAAAATTTATTGACACAAATATAAATATTTGCGTACTTCAAAAAAGAAATAAATTTCAATACACACAAGCTTACGCTGCCAGTAATATCTGCAACAATTCGACAAGCAATGCACCTTTGCAAACTCGTATCTGCAGACGACGCTTTGAAATAGCAATGCATATAATAATTACAATATAAACACAATTGCTTTAAAACACAACTTTAAATACCTTTATCTTTACAATAAAATAAATAGCAATATTTTCCACATCGAAATTATATCACCATATTAAATTTAAAACACATATTACATTTACTTTGTAATAAAACATAAAAACCAAACACTTCTTGGATACAAAAATATACACACTAACAAATAATAAAATTGATCAGAACATACGAGGCGTTAAGAGCTACCAACTATATACAACTTGGATTAACAACAATGAAAGCGAAAAGATCCAAAATATTCTCATTTTTACTATTTATATAAATTACAGTAATTTAGATTACGTCTTCTTATCCAATCACAATCCTTAAAACAATAAATAAAATGATGTATATATTTATCAATTAATTTAGTAAGACAAATATATACCAGACATTTAGAGAGAATGAGAGATTGGTATTTCTTGTAAAATCGTACTTCTTCTCAAGAAATGACATAATCTTCACTTGAATCAAAAATAATAAAAAGCTAACAAAATTGAAGATTGTGCGCTGCCACACTTTAACAATAAATACAGTTTTTGAATTTATATTTATATAAGATAGATAAAATAAAAATATATATATATATATATATAAATAAATATATATATATATATATATATATATATATATATATATATATATATATATATATATAATATATATAATATAATATTTAATATAGTAACACGTAGTATCCCTTTTCAATGCTTTAAAATTTACTGAATAATAATAATAATAATAAAATAATAATAATAATAATAATAATAATAATAATAATAATAATAATAATAATAATAATAATAATAATAATAATAATAATAATAATAATAATAATAATGATCTAATAATAATAATAATAATAATAATAAAATAATAATAAAGCTCTGCAACAACGACCATGACAATGCCAGATTTTAAAAATAAGTCTCAAAAGATGAGTTCTCATTGGTTGTTGTTCATTCTTACAATACAAACATATTTACAATATTTTGACTGGACCTTTGCAGCATACATCAAATATATATATAACAGAAAAATAACATTGCAATGGCAACACTTGACCTTTACCTTAAAATACATAAATGAAAGTAATGTTATATATTTCATGTACCACTGCATTACATCTTTGGCCCACCCATTATGAAGCAAATTGGTACATTTTGCTTTATGTACATGATGTTAAAACATAGGTTTCATTTACACAGCGCTCCTTCTTCAGTAGAGACTTCTGATGATGAACCCAATGTATCGTCGGCATACGATCTGCTTAGGTAGTCAGCTATGACGTTAGCTCTCCCACTTATATGGTTTAGGATAAATCTGAATCTTTGCAAATATAAAGACCACCTCATTATCCTATTATTTTCATACCTCTTCTTGTTCATAGCCGTCAGCGGTCTATGGTCGGACTGAAGGATAAATTCCTTCCGCGTAGAGGTGTGCTTCGGAAATTTTTCTGTATGCCCCTCATAACGATCGCTAAATGCCTCCTTCTCGCCAAGTTGATACCTCTGTTTGTGTTAACAGAACAACTTCTTACTCCCGTATGCGATCGGATGGAGAATTCCTCCGTCCTTCTTGTAGGAGGGACGTATCCTCAGTGAAGTAACCGGACGCAGTCACTTGCAAGCGTGAATGTTTCTCAACTCGGCATCTTCAAGATTGGCTTTCGAGCTCAAAAGCTTCCTTTCAACATCTCAAACGCCTGTGATGTATGGAATTCCCACGCTAATCTTCGTTGGCTCACCCTTCTTTGTTAAGTCGGTCAATGGCGCTGCAATTTTTGCATAATTCTTTACAAAATCCTGGTAGTAACCAGTGAGCCCTAAGAAAGACCTTACTTGCTTTTTATTCTTAGGTGGCTCTGTCTTCTTAATTTTGATTACATTGTCTTCATGTAATCCTTTAGTGCCTTTGCCAATAAAATGACCTAAGAACTCAACACTCGACGAGGCGAACTCGCACTTCGTCGGTCTGATGGTGAATCCCTCCTCTTGAAGTCTTTGTAGTACAGCCTTAAGAATATTCGGGTGTTCGCGCCGGGTCAGAGGATATTTGAACCTATCTTCGACAAAATAGTCGGCCTCGTTTCTTTCGTCCAATATTCCTATCATGACCTTAACTGCCGGCATTTTACTTTGATACACAATCATCAGTGTTCTCCTTACACCCTTTCTTCCAGACCTACATCCTCTTCTTTCTTCGTCATCTCCTTTTCTCTCCAACTTCCTCCATAATTTCATACACTTCTTTGTCTTTCTGTGTCTCTTCCGACACTTTTCGCTCTTCCTGTTAACTCCTATCATCTTCCTTGCAAACAATATTTTCAGCACATGATAATTCTTTACATGTGTCTTCTTATCATCACCATACTTCTCTCCTTTACAATCAGTTTCACATCTCTCCTTCTTTACTGACATTTCTTCTTTAACCATACCGAAGTATATTTTCTCATACTCTCCGCACATATCTTCCTTTATTCTCCAAACATTTTCCAGACCGCTGATGTCTTCCCTTAAGAACTCATTTCCAAACCTTTCATTGTGCCACTTAGCATCATTAACCGACTGTACCAATTTTCCATGGCAGTCTCGGCGTCTCATCTTCTCTCCCTTTACCAAAGTATTCTGGCACAATGACTTTACCATATTTTTAAACAGTTCAATGAACTTTGCTCTCCCCTTGTTCCCATCTTTCAATCCTAAATGCAATAAATTCTGACTGTCCCAGCAATACTGCTGAGAATAACTCTTTAGCTTCTCTCTGCGTTTCGGCATACCATCACAAACTTCCTTTATACTACATTCTTTTTCTTCCTCTCTTTGAGACATCGCATCTTTCATTTCACTAATAATTTCGCCGCACCCTCCTATAACTTTCTGTGCAGTTATGCTTCTGCGAGGTGCTTTTTCTTCTCCCACAGCTACTGTCTTTTCCTTGATGGAACTTTGTATGTGAGGGGCTACTTCACTTCTCCGTAGCTCACCACACTCATTAGTACGATCTGTCTCGTCAGACCAATATGTACTTTCTTCGATTGATGTCACCTGGACATCAGTTATTCTTGTGCCTTCTTCAACATCTCTTAGTGGTTTTGTAGGGACTTCGACTTCTTCTTTTCCTGTAACTTCTTCACCCTTAGATGAACATTGGGACCCTATCATCACATTCAGTGATGGCTCCGCGGTTGGCTCGACATCTCTATTATTGACGTCCAAGGATTGTGGCACTGACGGTTTCCCTCTGTAAAATTCTCCCACCTCCAAACTCGCCATTCCAAAACTATGATTTGTTTGATCAGATTCTTCTTGTGAATCTTCCTCAGCGTTCTCAGCGATGGGGACCAGCAAACTTCTATGGTTATGCTCGACCTCTACTTTACGAGGCCCTCGACACACGGTCGACTCCCATGCGAGGTTAGGCTGACTTAGGGGTAATGCGCCTTTGACATTCCCAATGACTAAATCATAGACGACTTCCGGCAGCACTGCTGCGGTTGTCCTGCCCACGTAATAAGGGGTATCCACATCTATACTTGCGAGAGGAGCTTCTATCACCGTACCGTCCAGCAATCTTATTTTCATGTTGTCTCCAACATAACACCTCTTCGGTACGAATTTTTCTCGCACAACTACTACGTTACAACCGGTATCTCGGAGGGTTTTGACTTGATAGCCATTCACCGTCCCATACGTTACAGGTAGGTGCGACAACTCGTCATTTTCCACCTTCTCTATTTCATTCAGGAGACTCGGCTCTTCACCTGAACCATTCAGGACTTTATTACCGCTATCAGAGACTCCGGATGCTCCCGTGCTCTTTGCTTCTTCCTTCTGTTTGCCTGAATTACTTTGTCCTCTACCACTGCTGTTGAAATAAGGAGGGACTCTACAGTCTCTTGCGAGATGCCCTCTCCTTTGACACTTGTGGCACGTGATCACCTCCCTGGGCTCACTGCTACTGCGACGATAATTCTGTCTGTCGCCGCTCCCACTTCCGATCTTGCTTTCATTGTTTGTTGCTCTAGATGCATGTTGGTTGCTACTTTTATGATTACTATTCGTAGAGTAACCATTGCCTCTCGATCTAAAATTATTATTGTTATGTTGGCTTTTATCCGCGTGATTGTGACTTCGTGTGTGACTGTTTGTTACGAACTTTAAACGATGAGCTTCCATATATCCTTCTGAACTAATTATTATCTCTTCCGGTATTTTCTTCTTCGTTTCCCTTAGGTAAGTCGCGAGTTCTTTTGGGACAGTATTTAAATACTTATCAACTGAGAAAAACTCAATGAGATCATCTGGTGTCATTGTCACATTTGCTGCGGTAATCCATTTTTTAAGAGCTTCAATTATCTTTTGTAAATACACCCTAGGATTGTCATCTTCCGTAGGACTCATGGTTTTGTACTTAGCACAGTACCCACTTTCAGTGAGTCCGTACCTCTCTAATAAAGCTCTTTTTAGACCTTCATAGTTCTTAAGCTCTTCAACAGTCATATTGTTGAACACACTGACCGCCTTACTTGTAAGGAAACACCCTAAAACAAATGCTCGCTTTTCCATAGGGATGTCGTTCGCCTCCGCTTGTTTTTCGAACATTAACAAGTATTCTTCTATATCATTTTTTCTTTCATAATAGAATGGAAGCTTCAACTTCGGGTATTTGCTGGCGTAGGAAGTGCTGTGGCTGCTCTGAGCGCTTTGTGAAGCTACTGCTGCGTCATGCTGACGCTGTTTATCTTCGGCATCAAGCTTCATCTGCAACATCCTCTCCTCTGCTTCCCTTGCATCTTTTTCTGCCTCCAACTTAACTCTTTGAGCTTCAGCTTCGATCTTAGCTTTCTCTACTCCCGCTTCAACCTCAAGCTTAGCTTTCTCTTTCTCAGCTTCAGCTTAGCTTTTTCTCTTTCAGCTTCAAGCTTAGCTTTCTCCCTTCGCTCTTCCGCCTCAAGCGCTAACTTTTTCTCTTCTAAAGTAGCAGCTAATTTCTTTTCCTCCAAAGCAGCAGCTAATCTCTTTTCCTCCAAATCAGCAGCAATCTTCTGTTGCTCGCGCGCGGCTTCTTGAGCCATTCTATCTTTTAGTACAGCAGCTAGTTCCTTACCCGATAAACCCACCGATTTGCACATTTCCACAAACTCAGCATTAGAAGTAGCCATTGTTATAATCGTTGTATACAAAACAAATTATAAAATATACCGTTCGTCAACAAAGTCACCTTTTTACACACGAATCGCAATCACGTTTTCTACCAAAATTTTGAAATTTGGCTCCTACTGATACATGCAGGAAAACAAATTTTGCATATTATACGATATATATATAATACACATACATAAAAAAATATATATATAACAATTAAGCAATATAATATATATATATATATATATATATATATATATATATATATATATATATATATATATATATATATTATATATATATATATATATATATATATATACAGTTTAAACAATTCGAAGTAAAATTTGCCAAAATCTTGTGGGAAAACAGTGTTTTCGCTCCAAAACTCAAACAGAGTAAAATCAGGAAATCCGAAATTACTGTTTTCGCTTCACACAACTTTGTAAATTTTACTTCCTATCTAAACAATATTAATAAATATATATATATATATATATTTTAATATATATATATATATATTTATAAAAGCATAAAATATAAAGTACTAAAATTATTCCAGTGTTTCTCTGTTTTCCAAACAAACGGGTATTGTTTCAATAGCAATATGCAATTCACCAATGACGCAAAAAAAATCATATATGTTCAACTTCAATAAAACAAATAGTACAAACGACTATACTGACAGTTAAAAAACACAATATCAACATATATCCCAACTGTCGATATTGGTAAGAATACTTACACAATAACTCTGGCACAGGTCTTTGCAAAATTACAAATGAACGACCCTGAGCTCAAATATTCAACAAAATAGCAAAATGAATTCACTACAAGCAATTCATTGATAACGAAATAATGACTGAAGGGTTATAAAATAAGATCCCGGACAGGAATACCCAATTAATAAGGTAATGCGATTGGTTGAAAAGATATTAAATTATATGTCATAAACTTACTCTTCCAGCGTATAAACAAATCCTTTGGCCAGGCCCCCGTGACAATCCAACCAACTAACACTTTCTAAGATTCTCAAACCTATATTGTAACAGTATCCAGGCCTCCTGTTAAATGAGTTACCGGCCTGTGCAATACTACAGTGCAATTTTATACTTAAAAACTCACCAACTTATCTCCCTGAAGACCCTTCAAGTGGAACAACGGTTTGACCGAGTTCGTTGCCTTATGTGAAAACAGTTCAGTCAATATTATTCCTTATCAATGAATACACCTGTTTTATGATCAATGTTTTGATCATGAAACTAATGTCTTTAAGACCTAAAATAATAATTACTTGAAAATTTGAATAAATGAAAAAAGTAAATTACGTTTGGAAACACTCAAGGAAACTACTGGAGTAAATTTAAAATACTTTAATAAAAAAAAAATAAATGAATATGTACTGCTCTTACAAAACTAGGTTTTATAAATCCATGAACATGCAGTTAGATGTCCGTAGATATCCACGTACATGCGCACTGAATATATAGAACCTCAGTACTAAATACCAATTATATATTTTATGCTTTGAAAATGTCACTTGCAATACAGATCAACGACCATACATATATACATGCAGTATGTACATTTGTATGTGCACGAATGTGTATTTGCAAACAACGGTTAATCAATACAAAAATGCTCTATCATTAAATTTATATAAATCCTCACCCATAAATATGTATATAAAAATATATAGATATATATGTTCAAGAATGTATATAAATAAACAAATTATATTAACAAAAATATACAGACTGACTGATTTGATAAGAGATGTTAAATCTTTACTTGAAAATTAAATGAATTTGACATTTACAAAAGACGTCGATTTTTAAGTGTGCACACGACAATGCAAAACCAGCTGACATATAAACAGCTGTTACTCAAATGCAAAGAGTTGCCTATTAGTAATTTAAACAAATCTTTTTAACAAACAAAAAATTGTGACTTTGACAATTAACCATATGTTAAAATAATAAATATTAAACTGATAAACGTTTTATATTTATTGACACAATATAATATTTGCGATACTTCAAAAAAATAAATTTCAATAACACACAAGCTTACCTGCCAGTAATATCTAGCAACAATTCGGACACAATGCACTTTGCAAACTCGTATCTGCAGACGATGCTTTAAATAGGCAATGCAATATATATAATTACAATTATAAACACAATGCTTTAAACACAACTTAAATACCTTTATCTTTACAATAAAATAAATAGCAATATTTCCACATCCGAAATTATATCACCATATTAAATTTTAAAACACATATTACATTACTTTGTAATAAAACAAAAAAGCCAAACACTTCTGATCAAAAATATACACACTAAACAAATAATAAATTGATCGGAACATACAAGGCGTTAAGAGCTACCAACTATATACAACTTTGGTTAACAACAATGAAAAGCGAAAAGATCAAAATATGATTATTTACTAATTTTATATAAATAATAATTTAGATTACGCCTTCTTATCCAATCACAATCTTAAAACAATAAATAAAATGATGTATATATTTATCAATTAATTTAGTAAGACAAATATATACCAGACATTTAGAGAGAATGAGAGATTGGTATTTCTTGTAAAATCGTACTTCTTCTCAAGAAATGACAATCTTTCATTGAAATCAAAATATAAAAAGCTAACAAAAATTGAAGATTGTGCGCTGCCACACTTTACAAAAATAATGCATTTATTCAATAAATATTTATTTATATATATATAAAATCATTTATATATATAGTAATACGTAGTATCCCTTTTCAAATGCTTTAAAATATTAATAATAATAATAATAATAATAATAATAATAATAATAATAATAATAATAATAATAATAATAATAATAATAATAATAATAATAATAATAATAATAATAATAATAATAATAATAATAATAATAATAATAATAATAATAATAATAAAGTTTTAAAAGATGAGTTCTCATTGGTTGTCGTTTATTCTTATAATATAAACATATTTACAATATTTTGACTGGACCTTTGCAGCATACATCAAATATATATATAACAGAAAAATAACATTGTAATGGCAATACTTGACCTTTACCTTAGAATACATAAATGAAAGTAATGTTATATATTTCATGTACCACTGCATTACATCATGCTTAATGCATGTTAGGTTTGTGAGTGTACATTACATTCTTAGTTCAAATGATGCTATGTTTGCTTTATTGATGTGAAAACTTTGTTACGTTAGCATATATTCATTGATCAGTATGACAATTACACAAGGTTATGATAAAATTTTGTTAAATGTTATTATGTTAATGTAAAAATATCCTTGATATGTTAGAAAAAGTGCGAGTAGGGTGTGTTATGTTTGTCGTTGTACATTATTCCTAGTTCAGGTGATGCTATGTTTGTTAAGTTTTGTGTTATGTTATACAAAATATGACATGAATCAATAGATCATAGATGGAGAGGGTCGTGAGGAGGGGGAGGCTGAGGAGGCTCTTGAGGCTCTGGAGGCTCTGGAGGCTCTGGAGGGTTAGGAGGCTCAAGAGGCTCAAGAGGCTCCAGAGGTTCTGGAGACTGTTTGATTTACAAATTTCGTGAGTTATAAATATGAAAAGCATAAAATTTTAGTAAAAAACAAACTGTTTAAACCATATAAAACAAAAATAAATGAAAGTTTTGTGTTATGTTATACAAAATATGACATGAATCATTAGATCATAGATGGGAAGGGTCGTGAGACTGGGGAGGCTGGGGAGGCTGGGGATTTGGAGGCTCTGGAAGCTCTGGAGGGTCAGGATGCTCAAGAGGCTCAAGAGGCTCCAGAGGCTCTAGAGGGTATTTGATTTATATAAAAAACGTAAATTTTTTAAGTTATAAACTTAAAAAGAATAAAAAATGTTTAATTTTTTTTTTTTTTTAATTTTTAAAAAAATTTTTTTTAAATTTTTTTAAATTTTTAAAATTTTTTTTTCTGTATCGAGGGTGCATCATAAGAAAGATGTATACCAAGTTTCGTTGCTCTATGTCAATATTTCAGGTTTGGGGGCTGGGGACCCCCCTTTTGGAATGCTATGCTATTTAACCCATATATGATGTGAGTACCTTATATGAAGGATATATACCAAGTTTCAGCTTTCTACGTCAATATTTAATGTTTGAGTGGGGCCAGCATCCCCCCCATAGGGATGCAGAGTCATGTAACTTCGTTAACAATGAGGTTACGTCACCATCTAACTACCCTCCAAATTTTAGCAAAATATGATAACTCTAACCCATGTAAATATATATCGGAGCCATAGGCTGAGCCGGAGCCGGAGCCTAAAAATCATTTCACCTATATATATTTATATATATACAGGGAGTTGGAGTCGGAATGGGATAGAACAGGAGTCGTTTTTGTCGGCGGAATCGAAACCAAAGGTGGAGACGGAGCGATGCAGTGCTATGCGGTGCGGTGCGGATCGGTGCGGATCGGTGCGGTGCGGTACGAGGCTGAAATACAGAAGGAGAAGCTGAAGGAGACGCAGAAGGGGTTAAAAAACAACTCAGAAGTGATCCCTTTGGGATCACTTCTTCGACGTAATAATAATAATAATAATAAAAATAATAATAAATAATAATACAAACAGACAAACAAACAAACAGACAAACACAGACCTTCGGTCTGTGTCTGTCGGTCAGACAGACCTTCGGTCTGTCTGACCTCCAGGTGGTCGATTTAGGCCTAATCTCGGTCGCTCAGATCCCGCAACAAGGGCGTAAGCGCAATATTCGTGTCGACCCTCGGGGGCGACCCCCCTCTATATACATCCTAGAGACTTGAAATTTAACCTGTTTCGAGCTTAACCCATATATAGATTATATTCCAAGTTTCAGACCTATATCTCTATTCCTTCATATCGAAAAGGACGGCAACTACCAAACTGGCCTATTACTACTCCTGTACCTGTAGATTGGATCAATATAAACAACAGCTAGTATAATATCATTGTCAATGAGAGAAACTTCTCTTCGTACCATGGAGTCTTTTATTCCTTCAGTATCTTAAATACAGATGGTAAAGGTTGAAGGTTGAATTTATTAGAATATAATCCAAATTGAAACATAAGGTGATGGTTAAAAATCTTCGAAGTTTGCAATTACATTTTGTGATGTGGAAGTCGAAAGTCAGTAAACTTGCATGAAGTAATTGAAGTCATTCACAGAGTCACAATTTATAACTTTGTCAGTTTAAAATTTTCCGACTCCAACTCTTTCTTGAAAGTTACCGACTCCGACTCCGACTCCGACTCCGACCTCTTGAAAATTACTGACTCCGACTCCGACTCCGACTCCAACTCCACCCTCTTCAAAATTACCGACTCAGACTCAGACTCCGACTCCACCCTCTTCAAAACTACCGACTCCCCGACTCCGCGACTCCGACTCCGACTCCGACTCCGACTCCGACTCCGACTCCGCAACCCTGCTTACATCTAAAATGTATTAACACCCCAAAACAAGCTTTGCAAACAAAAGTTCGAACAAAAATAATTTAATTTAATTTTTGGTTCTGTGTGGCGAATCTGAAGAGAGTTTGAGAGGATTGGTAGAGAGATTTGGCAGGGTATGTAAAAGGAGAGGTTTGAAAGTAAACGTAGATAAGAGTAAGGTTATGGTTGTGAGTGAGGACAGTCCTCAGTGTGAAGTTATGTTAGATGGTGAGCAGCTGGAGCAAGTGTCTGATTTTAAATATTTAGGGTATGTGTTGGATGAGAAGGGAACGGATGATGCAGAGTGTAGTAGGAAAGTTGTGAATGGCAGGAAGGTTGCTGGTGCAATTAAATCGTTGGTGAATGTAAAGGGACTAAGTCTTGAGTGCGCTAGAGTCTTACATGAGGGTATGTTGTTACCTGTGTTATTGTATGATAGTGAGACTATGGTCTGGAATAAGAAATATAGATCTAAAGTTCAATGTGTTCAGATGGACAATCTTAGGGGCATGCTAGGTGTGAGAAGAATTAATAAAATGA
>JABUQX010041547.1:52500-55000 GCA_015478945.1 Trachelipus rathkii
CAGATCTCACGCCAAAGGACTTCTTTTTATGGGGATACCTCAAAGACAGAGTTTATCGCTCAAAACCATGAACGATAAATGTATTGAAATTGGAAATCGAAAGACAATGTCGCGACATACCAAATGAACTGTTTTGTGTCGTTTGCGACTCCATTGGTTCGCGTTATCAGCTGTGTCTGGACAATGGCGGTCATCATTTTGAACATTTGCGAACATGATTCTTTAAAAACATGTATGTTCTGTAATTCAAGCCTTTAAACTTGTCACTATGTTCATAAATAAAGTTTGTTTAGTCTTTCAAAGTGTTAGTGCATTTTTTTGAGACACACTGTATATATATATATATATATATATATATATATATATATATATATATATATATATATATATATATATATATATATATATATATATATATATATATATATATATATATATATATATATATATATATATTATATATAATATATATATATATATATATATATATATTATATATATATATAATAATATATATATATATATATATATATATATATATATATATATATATATATTATATATATATATATATATATATATATATATATATAGTTTATGTTAAATATTGCATAATCGCAATTTATTATTCAGATCTTAAATAAAGAACATAAGTGGGAAGGTAAAGAATTACTGCCTTTTCCGGGATTGAACCACCGCATGTTGAGAAATGAGGACAATATGCTCGATGCTTTACGACTGAGCTATCTCCCAACCTAAAAAAGTTGAGTTCAAGAACAGTTTTAAAGCAATCGAGTTCCCTTCAAGGCGACATCAATAGGTGTCCAGCCTGTCCTATCCCTCGTTCTTAATAATAAGTTGGTGTTAAATATTGCATAATCACAATTTATTATTTAGATCTTAAATAAAGAACATAATTTTCCTCTAACTCAACCCTGGATGATTCTGGCATTTCTCTTCCTCCTCCTTCTCCTTCTCCTCTCAGGTGTCCTATGCCTTTGCCTGTGATTACATTTGATCGGGTGCATGGGCTCCTGAAATCTATGAACGTTAGGAAGGCGGGTGGCCCGGATGGCATTCCTCCCCATATTTTGAGGGAGTGTACTTCCATGCTGAATCCTCCCCTCGTTCAACTATATTCTCTATGTCTCAATACTAACACTTTCCCTCAGTGTTGGAAGCACGCACATGTCCAACCAGTTCCGAAAAAAGGTAGCCGCTCTGATCCTTCTAACTATCGCCCTATAGCTCAATTGTATTCTATCTAAGATCTTTGAAACCCTTCTCAACTCTCATTTCTTAGATCATCTGGAATCTCATTCACTTCTTTCCGATCGCCAGTACGGCTTTCGGTGCTCGAGGTCTACTGGCGATATACTTTCCTATCTAACTGATTTATGGTTTTCCGCCCTTAGGAACTATGAGACTTGCGTGGTGGCACTTGACATTTAAAAAGAATTTGACCGGGTATGGCACGCGTCACTGCTATCCAAGCTCCCTTCCTTTGGGTTTCCTCCTTCTCTTTGGCTTACTTATGTCTAGTTTTCTCTCAAATCGCTCAATATCGGCTGTGTTGACGGGGCGACTTTCTTTTTCTTTCCTTACCATTTGTGGTGTTCCTCAGGGTTCTGTCTTATCTCCTACTTTATTCTTACTTTTCATTAATGATCTTCTCACCCCACCATGTAACTCTATCCACTCATATGCCCATGACTCGACCCTTCATTCTTCAACTCATTTCAACTCTGCTCCCTCTTTTACTTCTAGAATTGCCTCTCGTCTTAATCTTTCCGATTCTATTCTCGCAGATCTGGATAGAATTTCCGGGTGGGGTCGTCTCAACCTTGTGAAATTTAACTCTTTAAAAACTCAACTTCTATAAATCTCCCTTTCTAAAACACCTTCCAACTTTCCTATCTCTTTCGAAGGTTCTCTCGTCTCTCCTGTTAACAATATAAACATCCTTGGCTTTAACATAAACAAAAAAATGTCTTGGAAACCACACATCACAACGGTTGCTAGGGCGGCCTCAAAGAAACTGGGAATTCTGTTTAGACTGCGAGACTTTTTTTCCCTCTTCTCAGTTACTCCAACTATACAAGGGCCTCATCCGCCCTTGTATGGAGAGTACTGCTCTCATATCTGGGGAGGCTCTGGTTTCACCAAGCTTTTGGACAGTTTTGAGTCAAAGGTCAAAAGACTTATAAACTGTTCCGTACTTTCCATTTCACTTGACCCTCTATCTTTGTGGCGCAATATTGGTGCATTATCTCTTTTCTATAGGTACCGCAGCGGCAGGTGCTCGAGGGAACTTGTCACTCGCGTAACACAAACTTTATGACACCCGCGTAGCACAAGGGGTGCTGTGTCTGCGCATGAGTTTTGTGTGGATATTGGTAACCCCAGGCTAGTTCGCTGAGGTGCTTCCTTCTTTCCTGCCACCTCTGTTCTGTGGAATTCTCTTCCATCTTCTGTGTTTCCTGCTGAATTTAATCTCGAT
>JABUQX010041547.1:60000-81735 GCA_015478945.1 Trachelipus rathkii
AGGATTCGAATCACTATACCCTAAAACATACTAAACCCTCTAAAACACGGGTATATTCCGTCACATACGATATATCGCACTAGAAGGGTTAGAAAGGGGGGTGGGGGATACTAACTCATAGAAGGAACCAATCTAACACCTTCTAATATACACTAATCGACTCCTCGTACCTTATAACATAGGAGTAGACACTAAAATCGGATGTGTTCTATGACGTAGGACATGTCATGCTAGAAAAGGCTAGAAAAGGGGGGTAGGGTAATAACTCATAGAAGGAAGCATCCTAGCACCTTCTAATGTACACCAATCGACTCCCCGTACCCACATAAACCTAGGAATAGACACTTAAGACCGGTGTATTCTACAATATAGGTCGGCACGTGCTAGAAGCTAGAATATATAGCCTATAAAATATAGCCTATATAATATATAGCCTATAAAATATAGCCTATACCCTATAGAATATAGCCTATAGCCTATAGAACCATATGACCTTTTCTCGGCGGCGGCATCCTTTGAAGTCTCTCTATTCTTCGCCTCCTTATCAGTTTTGTGGTTTGTGGTTAGATAAGAAGGTCCCAAAGTTGATTGATACTACTGGTTTTGTCATGACGGAAGGATGGATGATAGTCGGTTGGTTAAGTAGATGTATAAAGATCAGCGTGTTGGGAATCGACCGGCTTGAAGACTGAAAAGAAGGTGTACTGACTAAGTAAAGAGTTTCTGGTGGAAAAGAGATGAATTAGGTCCAAGCAAAAAGATTGGTGCATGATATGTGTGCAAGGAGGGATTTTGCGAGAGGGCGTGATTAAGGGCCTAGCCCAAGGAATGAACCCCACACATGACTATTTACCAGAGTGTGTCCGTTGCGCTGTTACGAAGCTCTAGGGTGGATATTTTTGGTTGCGACTGCCTTGCAGCTTTAGGATAATGAATAGGTGGTTTGTGGTGATGCTTTTTCTTTCACGTAACGTCATCTTCCTCTACTAATATATTTTCCGGTTTCTGCACGCACCTCAACCCCGAAAGGGACAGAAGGAAGGTGAAAGAAAGAATTAAGATTGAGAGGTTAGTTAAGGTTTACTTTAATAAAGAGGCTTTAAACTTAATGGTAGACAAATAAAAAAAGCTGGATACATGTGGTCAAATGTGGTTTTAATGCAGTTAAAGGGTAGAGTTGTAAGACTATGATATATTATGTTTATTGTTGCCGACGTTGATATACGGGAGCTAGAAAACGACTTGGAAGGCCAATAAATATTGAGTAAGCGCTGTGCAGATGGATAAACTTTGTGGTTATTCAGGAGTAAAAAGGAAAGATAGGAAAAAATGTGTGAGGACTGAAGACGCAATCGACAGAATCGATAACAGGATTATAAGGTGACACGAACACGTGTAAGAAATTAATTTATAGAGATGTATGTTAAAAAGGTTACCTTGAACATGGCATGACAAATATTGCTTGTGCTTTTGCAGTACCATAACACTTAACTGTGCTTTGAATTTTAACCACTTCACATAGTAAATACATAACCATATTATGCTATATTAGAACAGGTATGAAATATTACTTAACACATAGCATGGAAAATATAATAGATCAACTTCCATTGTGAACAGAGTAAGTGGATACTTACAACAGAATTCCGTAACACCATGCGAGGATCATCAGAAAGAAAGAGTGCAACGTTTCCTGTGAGCCTGTAGAAAATCACCTCTTCAAGCTTATGAGCATTTGTCATACCTGGAAAATTTATTATTACTATACTACAACCAGTGAATCTCAAATCATCTCTACCCCCCCCCCCACCTATTAGAACGGATAAGTCTGTATATATAGAATGATGAATGGTGCTGCACGTTCAAAAAATTTAAGGGGGACGGAAAATTGTCTTATTTTTTAAAAAGAATTTATACATTCGAAACCGAAAATATCTTGTTACCTAACTCATTTGTCCCAATAAATTTACAAAAATTATATTGCTTAAGCAATTTATTCATTTTAATATATACATTTTATTATTAACCCCAATATTTAAATAAGTTTAAGTAATATTTCGAAACTTTTTGATAGGAGTTTTTTTATTAAAATTTTAACCTATGTTTTAAGAATAAGAAACCCCTTTAAAAAATGGTAAAACTGTTAAGTTTTTCAATTAAGTATAAAAAACTGAATTTCGTATATGTATATATAGTATATATGAAGGTGGCTTTCGAAACTTACTTGGAATGTTCAAAACATAATTTTTATTCTGGTTTCTTGATGTTGAAACTAAATCATTAACTTTGAATGCCAATTGGTGGATCTGTGCTTTCAAAGAAGTGCTAGCATAATCTGTCCCTCCAAACAATCTTTTGACCTCGAGAAGACACTATAAAAATAAGATAGATTTATCTAAGTTTAAACTAAATACTTCAATTAAGATGAGCGAATAACATTCGTTTAAAATATATATATATATATATATATATATATATATATATATAATATATTCTTTTTATCTTTATATAATATATATATATATATATATATATATATATAATATATATATATATATATATATATATATAATATATATATATATATATATTTCTTTCTTTCTTCACCTTCCTCTTTGCCCCAAGATTGGGGGTAAGGTGCTGTACAAGCATCGGAAAAGAGAAAGCACGAGCTAGCCACCAGAACATGACTCAAACGTCAAACGAAAAAAGAACAACGACCCAGCCTTACCGCCCCCTCTGTACCATTAATTAGCTGAGAGCTCGTACAAGACCAGAAAGATCCACCCTGAGATCATAGACCGCGACGGACCCTCCACTATGGTAAATCTCAAATGTAAGGTTTATCCCCTGGCCCAGGTGGCCACAACCATGCCCCCATAACAAAACCCCGCCATTCTCTCCTATCATGCACTTTTCTTCGCCTCGACCAAACTCACATTTCTCTCCTTCAGACATTCGTTCACCGACTCAATCCACTTTCTCTTCGTCTCCCAGCCGTCGGTTCCCAACCCACTCTCCACTATACATCCGCATAACAAACCAACCAACTTTCATTCATCCTTTCCACATGACCAAACCATGCTCAACTACTTTCATTTATTCTCTCTCATTTACCCTTCTTCACACCACACACACAACTTCTTAATACGTTCATTCCTCACTTATTAATTCTTTTCACACCTAGCATCGCCTAAGATATTGTCCATCTGAAACACATTGAACTTTAGATCTATACTTCTTATTCCAGACCAAGTTCACTACCATACAATAACACAGGTAACAACATACCCTCATGTAAGACTCTACGCACTCAAACTTAGTCCCTTTACATTCACCAACCGATTTAATTGCAACCAGCCACCTTCCTTGCCATCACAACTTTCCTACTACACTCCTGCATCAATCCGTTCCCTTTTCATCCAACACATACCCTAAAAATTTTAAAACGCAGGACCACTTTGCTCCAGCTGCTATTCATCTAACATTAACTTCACACTGAGGGACTGTCCTCACTCACAACATAACCTTCTCTTATCTACGTTCACTTTCAAACCCCTCCTTTACATACCCTGCCAAATCCTTCTACCAACCTCTCACACTCTCTTCAGACTCGCCACACAGAAACAAATCATCCCGCATATCATAGGTAGGGCACCCTCCACTCCTCTCCAATTCTCCATCATTCTAACACCCATTTCCTGCCCAATCCCCACCCGAATTCTTCATAACCCATCCCCATATACACATGGAAATAACCAAGGAGACATACCAACAACCTGTCTCACTCCGCTATTAATCGCTAAACCAATCACATTGACACCATTTATTCTTACACAGGCTTCACTATCGTCATACATTACTTTTGATTCCATTCAATAAGCCTACCACCAACACCATAAATCACTAAAACCTGCCATAGATTCCTATTAACTCTATCTTACGCCTGTTGTAAATCCATAAAAACCTAAATATAATTTTATTCTTCTTCTCCCTATTTTCTTCATCATTTGTTTCCAATGTAAAAATTTGATCCACAGCATCCTCTACCACTCTAAAACGCACCTTGTTCTTCACCAATCAGTCCCTCAGTCACCGACTCCACCTTCGACCAAAAAACCAGGCAAATCTTCCCTAAAAACACTTGCAATAAACTTATTTCCCCTATAATTCTACAGTTCCACCTTTTCTCCCTTACCCTTTATAACAAGAGTACTATTACCGCTCTCCTCCAATCCCTTTGGAACTATACCCTTCATAAAGCGCCTTATTACACAACTTCCAAAATCCAATCAATCACCCCACTCCGCCTTCCGCTTTGATCATTTCACTAGTAATTTTCATCTATACCTGCAGATGTTTACCATTCTTCAAACTTCCTCACCTACACCCATTACCTACCTCCTTACTAATACCTATCCCCAAAATACCGTATTCCTTCTCTGCACCATCAAAACCACACACATCCACTAACACCTCATCCATTACTGTTAATATTGTGCAGAATTTCAAAGTGTTCTTTCCACACTCCCCTCACATCATTTCTACCAGTTACAAAAGCACCATCCCTATTCATTATTCTAAGCAGATTCCCCTTATTCTCATCTTAACCTTTCGCGCATCCTTCCAGAAGAACTTTCCTATTCCTTATATATATATATATATATATATACTTATATTATATATATATAATATATATATATTATATAATATATATATATATATATATAATATATATATATATAATATAAATTTCTTCTTCTTCTTTAACTTTATTCTTTCTTCTTATTCAGGAGTAAGGTGCGTGGACGAGCATCGGAAAAAGAAAAGCAGTAGAAGAAATTGACATAAGTCAAAAAGAAAGCCAGCCTTACCGCCCCCCTCAATACCATAATTAGTGGGAACTCGTCGCAGTCAAAAATCCACCCTAAAGCTTCATGGACAGCGATGGACCCTCACTATGGTGGATCGTCAATGTCAAGGGTTCATCCCTTGGCCCAGTGGGCCACAACCTACCCCTCACATCCCCCGCCATTCACTCTGTTTATACACCTTTTCTTGTCGCCTCTACCCAAACTCACATTTCTCTCTTCAACATTCGTTTACTGACTCAATCCACTTTTTCTTCGTCTCCGACGTTATCGGTTCCCAACACACATATGCTAACCAATCAAACAAGACAACAATAGTATTATCAACCACGCACAGCTTAACAGTACAACAACCGAACACCTAAAGTCAAACACTTCCATCTTCTACACATATCACCGACCAACCAGCAAACCACTTCTCCAAAGGGTACTTTCATTTATTGCTCTCTCGCTACACGTACCTACTACAAACGCACCTACAACCTCACAATACAGCTCAAATTCCGTGCACACTACTCATTAATCAATCTATCGACACTTCTTCCTCACTTCACACCCAAGACCACACTCTATATACAACTGATCGCTCCATCACCTCCATATCGCACACCTCACCACTAACCCAAGCGCAGGATACACGGACACAATCGAAGTACTCACCACGAACACACCGCCACCAACACCCGGTAACCAAAACGAACTCCTACCATACCACTGACTAGCACAATTACAACACCCCTAGCAACAAACCATCACATCTAGCCAGCTATCCACGTTATAACATATAACTCACCAACACAATATAAACTATCGCACCACCAAGCCAACCCTTACTACGTATGCTCAATTCAAACAACTAATCTAGCGTCCCTCCCACTACTCAAACTCACTCCTCCCCAATACCATCCTCCAATACCAATACAACACACAACCCTCTACCAATCCCCATAGCTCTAAATATATTTAAATCAGGAACTACTCCATCCAGCGCAGACTCTGATATCCCCACCTAAGACATACATACTAACAACTTACACCATCACCTCCATTAACCATACTCAACACCTAACCCACTAATCCCTCCACCACTGCTGCCCATGAGCCACATGCATCCTACAACAACTCCACTCACAAACCATAACCCTTACTCTTATTCCACTCTTACTTCAGCCCCTACCTTATTAACAACAACCCCTGCACCAACAATCCCTCCTCTACCAATACTCTCAAACTCTTCAGATTCGCATTCTGACCACACAGAACCAAAATCATCCGCATATAAATAGGTGGGCACCCTCCACTCATCTCCACTTCTCCATCATCTAACACCATTTTCCTCACATCCACCCGAATTCTTTCAAATACACCCACATCATATTACAAATATGATAACCAAGGAGACATACACAAACCCTGTCTCACCCCGCAACACTTCAATCCTAAGCCAATCACCAATTACACCCATTTTATTCTTGACACACGCCTCACTATCTTCATCATACTTCTTGATTCCATTCAGAAGCCTGACACCAAACCAACACAATATCAATAACACCTGCCATAAAGCTTCCTATTTACCCTATCATACGCCTGTTGAAAAACTCCATAAAACCTAAATACCAATTTACTTCTTCTTCCCCTCATTTTCTCAATCTCCATATATATAAACGAACGGTGTCAACCCGCTCACCCGACGTAGCCAACCCTACACAACACACAGTAAGAACCCTCCCACATATAACTCCCCTATGACCAACAACTCATAGTAGTCCCCCACAGTCGCACCAAATAAAATATATAAAAACAGGGTGTCCATAATACTCACACCCCCAACGTATACTAACATAAACATTAATATTATATATAATAATCAAAACGTGCAGTGGACGAAGCGTTCACGTGAAACACCCTAATGAGTCACTAGATGAGAGAACCAAACACAGTGACACTACGGAACAGCTGTTTCTACCAACATCTACACCCAAAAAACCTTTCTGCCACAGTGAGGGATGATGCGAAGGAACAATCCCGACCACAACAAGACGAATCATGGTAGTTAACGTACCCGAAACAACAACGATCGAACCCTACCCAACTAACACTAACCTAGAATATATTATATAACTCACTATCATACTACTAATCATAAATTGCAAGTTCACAAAGAGGATAAATTCCAAACTTTCATAGAGATCTCACTTACTAAAAAATAGTTTTATCTTTAAATTCATATTGATTATCACCACCTTAAAATGGGAAGTACACACGGACACACCTATAACAAGGTGCACACACTCACACACCCAACTCCTTAAATTTGCAGTATTAACGAGAAAATATAGGCTAGCATTCAATTCTTACATTAGAATTCCCCAGAATGCAAAGAATTAAGTTAAGAGAAAAAAAAAATACTATTTACCTGGTTCTCAAACCGAAGGCAAGGATATTCCTTCAATAAAGAAATAGACGATAAAGAAGAATGGTTGTCTTGAGCAAAAAGTAGTCTTCTTCTGTCTTCAAAAGTTAAATCCATTTGCAGGCTCATAGCTGCTTTATTTTTAGCAGACTTTTGATACTCTTTTTGGAGCCAAAATTTGTAGCTATCTAACAAAGTGGGGTCTTTATCGTCTTCTGTCTTATCTTTCGGTTTGTAATTAGGGATACTCCACCATGAGTCAAAGGAAGTATTAAGGGCTTTCCAGTCAACTTTTCTCTGCTTTCTCTTCACCACTTCTTCTTCATCGTTGTCGTCTCTTCGCTTTGAATTTCCAAATTTTGCATACAAGGCTTTTATCCAAAGTTTCTAAACATAGAAAACAAGACAGGTTACGAAATTAAACTTATAGAAAATATTTTTATATATAGTATATTATATATATATATATAATATATATAATATATATATATATATATATTATATATAATTAATATTATATAATAATATATATTATATTATAGATATAATATATAATATATATATATATATTGGAGAGAAGAAATTAAATTGTATGTGGATATCTCGCTAAACAGGCGTATGATAGGATAATAGGGAAGCTCTATGGCAGGTGTTAATAAATATATGGTGTTTGGTGGTAGGCTCCTGAATGAATCAAAAGTAGTATGACAAAGTGGGCGTGTGTAAGAATACAAATGGATCGTCAAAGTGACTTGGTTTTAATAGCCGGAGTGAGCCAGGATGTGTTATGTCTTGGTCATATTCAATTTGTAGATGGATGGGGTATGAAAGTCTGTGTGTTACTTACATTCCTTCCAAAGGGTATTGATCTCTGAGAAATATATAGAAATGCTCAATTTATACAGAATCCTCTTACCCTTGATTAGAATTGAATAAGTTTTTAAAATAAAAGTTATGCTTTCAGATTTAATGTTCTTTTCATTGAAAATTATATGCTTAAAAAAATGAAAACTTGTTCTACTTCCCTCCATGTGAATATTTTATTGGGGAAGCAAGGTACTAATGCTATTTTATTCTACGCTGTTGTGTGTTAAAGTATCTTATGTCGTAGTATAACTTAACGGAGGGGTAAAACTTTGTTACGTCAAGCTTGCGTATCCAATATAGAGTCAATAGATCTATAGATCTGGATGAGTTGGGATAGATGGATGGTGCGTAGATTTACTGAGTTAGCTGTTTAGTGTATGTGAAAATTTAAATTTTTTACGTTATAACATAAAAAGAATTAAATTTTTAGTAAAAAAAAAAAAAAAAAAAAGTTTTAAAGAAATAAAAATAAAAATTAAAAGTTTTTTAAAAATAAAAAGTTTTAAAGAAATGAAATTAAAAATAAATAAAAGTTTTTTAAGAACAAAAAGTTTTAAAGAAATGAAATTAAAAAATTTGAAAAATAAATAATAAAAAACAATCCAGTGCAGGAGTTGATTTATTAAATTGAATATTTTACACCTCAGTTTCACGCGGTTCGTTCTTCCTGTATGGCAATGTTATTACTATTACTGCTTGTTAAGTATGGAAACTTTGTTAATGTTAGCTGTTTATTCATGTTTAAGATGTGTTAGGTTTGTGAGTGTACATTATATTCATAGTTCAGGTGATGCTATGTTTGCTTTATTGATGTGAAAACTTTGTTACGTTAACATATATTCATGGAACTTTGTTAATGTTAACAGTTTAGTCATGTGTAATGCGATTGGTTGAAAAGATTAAATTTTTATGTCCATAAAAACTACTCTTCCCAGCGTATAAACAATCCTTTGGCCAAAGGCCCCCGTGACAATCCAACCAACTAACACTTTCTAAGATTTTCAAACCCTATATTGTAACAGTATCCGGGCCTCCTGTTAAATGAGTTACCGGCCTGTGCAATACTACAGTGCAATTTTATACTTAAAAACTCACCAACGTATCTTCCTGAAGACCCTTTCAAGTGACACAACGGTTTGACCGAGTTCGTTGCTTATGTGAAAAACAGTTCATGATTCAAATTATCCTTATCAATGAACACACCGATTTTATGATCAATGTTTCTTGATCATGAAACCAATCGTCTTAAGACCCTAAATAATAATTACTTGAATAATCTTGAATAAATGAAAAAAGTAAAACACGTCTTTGGAAACACTCAAGAAACTACTGGAATAAGTTTTAAAGAATTACTTTAAATAAAACAAATAAATGAATATGTAACTGCTCTTACCAAAACTACGTTTTAAAATCCATGAATCGCAGTTAGATGCTCCGAGAATATCTACATACATGCGCACTAGAATACTATGAACCTCTAAGTACTAAGATACCAATTATATTTTTCACTGCTTTGACAATGTCACTTGCAATACAGACAAACGACCATACATATATACATGCAATATGTACATTTGTATGTGCACGAATGTATATTTGCAAACAACGGTTAATCAATACAAAATGCTCTAACATTAATAAATTTATACAGATCCTCGCCCATAAAATATGTAATATTATAACTATAATAAATATTTATGTTCAAGAATGTATAGAAATAATCAAATCAAATTAAGGAAAATATCAGAATGACAGATATTCATATGAAACGGGGTAAAGTTTTACATTGAGAAAATTAATATGAAGTTGAACCATTTACAAAAAGACGTCATTTTTCAGAAATGTGCACCAAGACAAATGCAAGACCATGACTGACATATAAAACACGCTGTTACTCCAATGCAAAGAGTTGGATATTACTAAAATGAAAATTAAATCTTTTTTATAAAGAATAAAATTGTCAATTTTTGACAATTAAACCATAATTTGTTAACAATAATAAATAATTAAACTGAACTAAACGTTTATATATTTATTGACCCAATATAATATTTGCGATACTTCAAAAAAATCAAATTGTCAATAACACACAAGCCTTACCTGCCAAGATAATTATCTAGCAACAACTTCGGACACGAATTTGCACTTTGCAAACTCGTATCTGGCAGACGACGCTTTGAAATAGCAATGCATATAATAAATACAATATATAACAGCACAATTACTTTTAAAACACAACTTTAAATACCTTTTATCTTTACAATAAAATAAATAGCAATATTTTCCACATCGAAATTTATATCACCATATTAAATTTAAAAACACATATTACATTTACTTTGTAATAAAACATAAAAACCAAAACACTTCTGGGATACAAAAAATTACACACTAAACAAAAAAAATTATTCAGAAACATACGAGGCTGTTAAGGCTACAACTATATACACTTGGATAAACAACCAATGAAGCGAAAAGCATCCAAAACATATTCCATTTTTACCATTTTATATAAAATTACCAGTAAATTAGATATTACGTCTCTTATCCTAATCACAATCCTTAAAACAATTAAATAAAATGATGATATATTTATCAATATTTTAGTAAGACAAATACTTATACCAGACATTAGATGAGAATTGAGAGATGGTATTTCTTGTAAAATCGTAACTTTCATTCATTTCAATACAAAGACGACATCTTTCATTGAAATCACAAAAATATTAAAGCTTACAAAAAATTGCAACGTTGCGCTGCCACACTTTACAAAAATAATGCATTTATTCAATAAAAAATATTATATTTTATATATATATAAAATCACTTTTATATATATAATATATATATATATATCATATTATTATATATATATATATATATATATATAAATATATATATTATATATATATATATATAATTATATATTTAATATATATATATAATATAATATTATATATATATACTATATATATATATCATATATTATATATATGTAGTATCCCTTTTCAAATGCTTTAAAATATTAACTCAATAAAATAATAATAATTCAATGAATAATAATAATAAAATAATACATAATAATAATAATAAAATAATAATAATAATAATAATTAATAATAATAATAATAAATAATATATAATAATAATAATAATAATAATAATAAATCAATAATAATAAATAATAATATATAATATTAATAATACTTTGCCAACAACGACCAATGACAATCCAGACTTAAAATAAGTTTTTAAAAAAGATGATTCTCATTTGTTGTCGTTTATTCTTAAATACAAAACATATTATAACAATATTTTTTGACTGGACCTTTGCAGCATACTCAAATATATATTATAACAGAAAAAATAACATTGCAATGGCAACACTTGACCTTTACCTTAAAAATACATAAATGAAAGTAATGTTTATATATTCATGTACCACTGCATTACATTTTGGCCCACCCATTATGAACAAATTGGTTAACATTTTGCTTTAGTACATGATGTAACAGTAGTTTCATTTACAACAGCGCTCCTTCTTCCATTAGAGACTTCTGATGAGAACCCAAGTATCGTCGGCCATACGATCTGCTTAAGTTGTCAGCTATGACGTTAGCCTCCCATTATATGGTTTAGATAAATCTGAATCTTTGCAAATATAAAGACACCTCATTTGACCTATTATTTTCATACCTCTTCTTGTTCATAGCCGTCAGCGGTCTATGGTCGGACTGAAGGATAAATTCCTTCCCGTAGAGGTATGGCTCGAATTTTCTGATGCCCATAACGATCGCCAATGCCTCCTTCTCCAAAGTTGAATACCTCTGTTGTGTTACAGACAACTTCTTACTCCCGTATGCGATCGGATGGAGAATTCCTCCGTCTTCTTGTAGGAGGACGTATCCCAGTGAAGTACCGGACGCATCCACTTGCAGCGTGAATGTTTTCTCCAACTCTGGCATCTTCAGATTGGCTTCGAGCTCAAAGCTTCTTCAACTCTCAACACGCCGCTGATGTCATGGATTCCCACCTAATCTTGTTGGCTCACCCTTCTTGTTAAGTCGGTTCATGGCGCTGCAATTTTGGCATAATCTTTACCAAAAGTCCTAGGTAGCCTAACCAGTGAGCCCTTAAGACAAGACCTCTACTAGCTTTTTATCTTAAGGTGGCCTCTTGTCTTCTTAATTTGATTAACATTGTTTCATTGTAATCCCTTTATTTCCTTTGCAATAAAATGACCTTAAGAAGCTCAACACCGACGAGGGCGAATCGCACTTACGTCGGGTCTGGATGGTGATCTCCCTCCTCTTGAAGTCTTGTAGTACAACAGCCTTAAGAATATATCGGGTGTTCGCGCGGCCGCCGGTTCGAGGATATTTAACCTATCTTCGAACAAAAATAGTCGGCCTCTTTTCTTTCGTCCAATATTCCTATCATGACCTTAACTGCCGGCATTTTACTTTGATACACAATCATCAGTGTTCTCCTTACACCCTTTCTTCCAGACCTACATCCTCTTCTTTCTTCGTCATCTCCTTTTCTCTCCAACTTCCTCCATAATTTCATACACTTCTTTGTCTTTCTGTGTCTCTTTCCGACACTTTTCGCTCTTCCTGCTAACTCCTATCATCTTCCTTACAAACAATAATTTCAGCACATGAGAACTCTTTACATGTGTCTTCTTATCATCACCATACTTCTCACTTCTACAATCAGTTTTACAATCAGTTCTACATCTCTCCTCTTTTACTGACATTTCTTCCTTAACCATACCGAAGTATATTTCTCATACTCTCCGCACTTATCTTCCTCTTATTCTTCCACAAACATTTTCCAGACCCGCTGAGTTTCCCTAAGAACTCATTTCCAATACCTTTCTTGTGCACACTTAGCACTTCATTAACGACTGATACTAATTCCATGCAGTCCTCGGCGTCTCAAACTTCTCCTCCCTTTACCGAAAGTATTCTGGCACAAATGACTTTACCATATCTTTAACAGTTCAATACTCTGCTCTCCCTTGTCCCAATCAAAATTTTCAATCCTAAATGCAATATAAATCTCTGGACTGTCCCAGCGCAATACTCTGCTGAGAATAACTTCTTTAGCTTCTCTCTGCGTTTCGGCATATTCCATCACAAACTCCCTTTATACTACATTCTTTTCTTCCTCTCTTTGAACACGCATACTTCATATTCCACTAAAATAAGTTTCGGCGCGCACACCCTCCTATAACTCTGTGCAGTTATGCTTCTGCAGGTGCTTTTTTCTCCACACAGCTACTGTCTTTTCCTTGATGGAACTTTGTATGTGGAGGGAGTACTTCACTTCTCCGTAAGCTCAATCCCATACATCATAGTACGATTGTCTCGTCAGACCAATATTACTCTTCTTCGATTGATTTCACCTTGGACATCAGTATTCTGTGCCTTCTTCAAACATCTCTTAGTATGGTTTTTGTGGACTTCGACTTTCTTTCTTTTTCCTTAACTATCTTCACCCTTAGATGAACATTGCGGACCCTAACATCCACCATTTCCGAATGGCTCCGCGGTTGCTCGACTCTCCTATATTGACGTCCAAGGATTGTTAAGGCCAACGACGGTTTCCCACTCTGTTAAAAATTCTACCCACCTACCAAACTCGCCATTCCAAAAAACTATTGATTTGTTTGATCAGAATTCTTCTTGTGAATCTTCGCCTCGGCAGTTACTCGGCGCATGGGGACCACGCCAAACTTCTATGGTATGCTCGACCTCTACTTTAACGAGGCCCCGACACACCGGTCCGACTCCCATGCGAGGTTAGGGTGACTTAGGGGTATTAAATAGCGCCTTTGACATTCCCACAAAATGAACAAATCTCAGACGATTCCGGCAGGCACTGCTGCGTTGTCCTTGCCCCAACGTAAATAAGGTGTATCCACATCTATACTTGCGAGAGGAGCTTCTATCACCGTATTGCCATCCAGCAATCTTATTTTCATGTTGTCTCCAACATAACACCTCTCGGTACGAATTTTTCTCGCACAACTACTACGTTACAACCGGTATCTCGGAGGGTTTTGACTTGATAGCCATTCAACCGTCTGGAAGCGAAAAAATGACGTAGAGTAAACTAAGTCATTTTCACCTTCTCTATTTCATTCAGGAGACTCGGCTCTTCACCTGAATCAGGACTTTATTACCGCTATCAAAGACTCCGGATGCTCCCGTGCTCTTTGCTTCTTCCTTCTGTTTGCCTGAATTACTTTGTCCTCTACCACTGCTGTTGAAATAAGGAGGGACTCTACAGTCTCTTGCGAGATGCCCTCTCCTTTGACACTTGTGGCACGTGATCACCTCCCTGGGCTCACTGCTACTGCGACGATAATTCTGTCTGTCGCCGCTCCCACTTCCGATCTTGCTTTCATTGTTTGTTGCTCTAGATGCATGTTGGTTGCTACTTTTATGATTACTATTCGTAGAGTAACCATTGCCTCTCGATCTAAAATTATTATGGTTGTGTTGGCTCTTATCTGCGTGATTGTGACTTCGTGTGTGACTGTTTGTTACGAACTTTAAATGATGTGCTTCCATATATCCTTCAGAACTAATTATTATCTCTTCCGGTATTTTCTTCTTTGTTTCCCTTAGGTAAGTCGCGAGTTCTTTTGGGACAGTATTTTTAAATACTTATCAACTGAGAAAAACTCAATGAGATCATCTGGTGTCAGTGTTACATTTGCTGCAGTAATCCACTTTTTAAGAGCTTCAATTATCTTTTGTAAATACACCCTAGGATTATCATCTTCCGTAGGACGGGCTCATGTTCTTGTACTTGGCGCCGTAACCACTTTCAGTGAGTCCGTACTCTCTAATAAAGCCTTTTTAGGACCTTTCATATTCTAAGCTTCTTCAACAGTCATATTTTGAACACACTGACCGGCTTACTTGAAGGAAACCAACCTAAAACAAATGCCGCTTCCATAGGGATGTCGTGTTTCGCCTCCGCTTGTTTTCTCTGCGAACATTAACAAGTATTCTTCTATATCATTTTTTTTTCATAATAGAATGGAAGCTTCAACTTCGGGTATTTGCTGGCGTAGGAGTGCTGTGGCTGCTCTGAGCGCTTTTGTTGAAAGCTACTGCTTGCGTCATGCTGACGCGTTTATCTTCGGCATCAAGCGTTCGATCTGCAACATCCCTCCTCTGTTCCCTTGCATCTTTTTCTGCACTCCAACTTACACTCTTTGAGCCTTCAGCTTCGATCTAGCTTCTCTACTCCCCGCTTCCAACCTAAAGCCTTAGCTTTTCTCTCTCTTCATCTTCAAGCTTAGCTTTCTCCCTTTTTCAGCTTCAAGCTTAGCTTTCTCCTTTCGCTCTTTCCGCCTCAAGCGCTAACTTTTTCTCTTCTAGTGCAGCAGCAATCTTCTGCTGTTCAATCTCCGCATAATCTCTTTTCCTCCAAAGTCAGCAGCATCTTCTGTTGCTCGCGCGCGGCTTCTTGAGCCATTCTATCTTTTAGTCAGCAGCTAGTTCCTTACCCGATAAACCCACCGATTTGCACATTTCCACAAACTCAGCATTGAAGTAGCCATTGTTATAATCGTTGTATACAAAACAAATTAAAAATATACCCGTTCGGTCAACAAAGTCACCTTTTACACACGAATCGCAATCACGTTTTCTACCAAAATTTTGAAATTTGGCGGGTCCCACTAATACATGCAGGAAAACAAATTTCTTGACACAAAATTAACGATATTACTATATATTATAATATATATATATATATAGTATATAATATAAATAATAGATAATATATATATATATATATATAATATAATATATATATTAATATAAATATATATATATATATATATATAATATATATAATAATATATATATTATTATAATAGGTTTAAACAATTCGAAGTAAAATTTGCAAAAATCTTGTGGGAAACAGTGTTTTCGCTCCAGAACTCAAACAGAGTAAAATCAGGAAATCCGAAATTACTGTTTTCGCTTCACACAACTTTGTAAATTTTAATAATAAATAAACAAATAATTAATAAATATAATATATATATATATTTATAATATATATATTATTTATAAAAGCATAAAATAAAATACTAATTTTCCAGGTTTCTCTGTTCCAAACAACGGGTATAAAAAAAAAAAAACTGTGCAATAGCAATATACTATTTCACCAATACGCAAAAAAAATCAATATATGTACTCAAACTTCATAAAACAAATAGTACAAAACGAACTATTACTGACAGTTAAAAAACACCCCAATATCGAACATATATTCCCAACTGTCGAATATGGTAAGAATACTTACACAATAACTCTGGCACAGGTCTTTGCAAAATTACAAAATGAACGACCTTGAGCTCAAATATTCAACAAAATAGCAAAATGAATTCACTACAAGCAAACATTCATGATAACGAAATAATGCTGAAGGTTATAAATAAGATCCCGACAGAGAATATCCCAATAATAACGTAATGCGATTGGTTTGAAAAAAGATATAAATTATATGTCATAAAACTTACTCTTCCAGCTATAAACAAAATCCTTGGCCAGCCCCCGTGACAATACAACCAACAAACACTTTCTAAGATTCTCAAACCATATATTGTAAACAGAATCCGGGCCTTCCGTTAAATTGACGTGACCGGCCTGATTGCAATACTACAGTGCAATTTATACTTAAAAATTCACGCAACGTATCTCCCCATGAAGACCCTTCAAGTGAAACAACGGTTTGACCAAGTTCGTTGCCTTATGTGAAAACGTTCAGTCAATATTATTCCTTATCCAATGAATACACTGTTTTATTGATCAATGTTGTTGATTCAGATAAACTAATGTCATTTAAGAACTAAAATAATAATTACTTGAAAATTTGAATAAATGAAAAAAGTAAAATTACGTTTTGGAAACACTCAAGGAAAACTACTGGATAAAATTTAAGATAACTTTATGAAATAAATAATAAGCATGAATAATGTACTGCTCTACAAAATAGTTTTATAAATCCGATGACACATTTGCAGTCTAGATGTCCGTAAATCATACATACATGCGCACTGAAATAATTAAGAACCTCAACATACTAATACCAATTACATTATTTTATGCTTTGAAAATTCACTTGCAATACAGATCAATCGGACCCATTACATATATACATGCAGTTTAACATTTTATGTGCACGAATGTGTGATTTGCAAACAACGAGTTAATCATACAAAATGCTTCTATCATTAAAATTCTATACAGATCCTCGCCCGAGTAAATATGGTATATATTAAAATATATAAATATTTAGTTAACAAGAATGTATAAAATAAACAAATTATATTAAACAAAAATATACAGACTGACTGGATTTGATTAAGAGATGTTAAATCTGTTACTTTGTGAAAATTTAATGGAATTTACATTACAAAAGACGCGATTTTTCAGTGTCACAAGACAATGCGAAAACCAGCTGACATCATTAAAACAGCTGTTACTCCAATGCAAAGATGTTGCCTATAGTAAATTAAATAAATCTTCTTTAAAAACAAGAAAAAGTTGTGACTTTGGACAATTAACCATATTTAAAAATAATAAATAGTTAAACTGATAAACGTTTATATTTATTGACACAATATAATATTTCGAGATACTCAAAAAAATAAATTTCCAATACACACCAAGGCTTACCTGCCGTAATTAGCAAACAATTCGACACAATGCACTTGCAAACTTGTGATCTGCCAACGACGCTTGTGAAATAGCAATGCATATAATAATTACAATATAAACACAATTGCTTTAAAACACAACTTTAATTTCCTTATCTTTACAATAAATAAATAGCAATATTTTTTAACATCGAAATTATAACAGCATATTATTTTAAATCACCATATTACATTTACTTTGTAATAAAACATAAAAACCAAACACTTCTTGGATACAAAATATATACACACTAACAAAATAATAAAATTGATCGGAACATACGAGGCGTAAGAGCTACCAACTATATTACAAACTTGCGCATTAACAACAATGAAAGCGAAAAGATCCAAAATATTCTATTTTTACTATTTATATTAAATTACAGTAATTTTAGATTTACGCCTTCTTATTCCAATCACATCCTTAAAACATAAATAAAATGATGTCCTTACATTATATTTAATTTAGTAAAACAAATATATACCAGACATTTAGAGAGAATGAGAGATTGGTATTTCATGTAAAATAATACAGGTTAACAAGACATGACACATTAAAAATCCGAAATCAAAATATTAAAAAGCTTAACAAAAATGTTGAAGATTGTTGAGTAGCTTTGTTTTACAAGTAATATGGCATTTATTAATAAAATATTTATTTAATATATAAAAATCATTTATATATAAGTAACAATTGTTTATCCCTTTTCAAATGCTTTAAAATATTAATAATAATAATAATAATACATAATAATAATAAATATAATAATAATATTAATAATAATAATAATAATATAATAATAATAATATAATAATAATAATTAATAAATAAAATAAATAATAAATTGAATAATAATAATATATAATAATTAATAATATTAATAAAGCTTTGTCACCAACGACCAATGAGGTGATTTTAAAAAAAATTTTAAAAGATGAGTTTCTCATGGTTGTCGTTGATTCTTATAAATCATAAACATATTTTAACAATATTTTGAATGGACCTTGCAGCATACATCAAATGAATAATACAGAAAAAATAAACATTGTAATGCAATACTCTCTGACCTTTACCTATAGAATACAAAATGAAAAGTATGTTATATAATTTCAGTGTTACCACTTTGCAATTACATCATGCTTAATGCATGTTAGTTTGTGAGCTGTACATTACATTTCTTAGTTCAAATGATGTATGTTCTTTTTTGATGTGAAAACTTGTTACGTTAGCATATATTCATTGATCGGGATGACAATTACACAAGGTTATTATAAAATTTTGTTAAATGTTATTTGTTAATGTAAAAAATCCTTGATATGGTTAGAAAAAGTGCGAGAGGTGGTTATGTTCGTATGTAATTATCCTAGTTAGGTGATGCTATTTTGTTAAGTTTTCGTGTTATGTTTTAGAAAAATATTAAAATGAATGGGTAGATCATAGGTTGAGAGCTCTGCGGGAAGGAAGGCTGTGTTCCTCTTAAGACTCTGGAAGGCTCTGGAGCTCCTGGAAGGGTTAGGGAGGGCTCAAGAGCTCAAGAGGCTCCAGAGTTTCTGAGGGACTCGTGATTTACAAATTTCGTGAGTTATAAAATATGAAAAGCATAAAATTTTAGTTAAAAAACAAACTGTTTAAACCATATAAAACAAAAATAAAATGAAAGTTTTGTATGTTATGTATACAAAAAATGCATGAATCATTAGATCATAATGGAAGTGGTCGTGATGGAACTGGGGGGCTGGGGAGCTGGGATTGGGAGGCTCTGGAAGCTCTGGAGGGTCAGGATGCTCAAGAGGCTCAAGAGGCTCCAGAGGCATCTATGACAGGGTATTTGATTTATATAAAAAACGTAAATTTTTTAAGTTATAAACTTAAAAAGAATAAAAAATGTTTAATTTTTTTTTTTTTTAAATTTTTAAAAAATTTTTTTTTAAATTTTTTTAAATTTTTAAAATTTTTTTTTCTGTATCGAGGGTGCATCATAAGAAAGATGTATACCAAGTTTCGTTGCTCTATGTCAATATTTCAGGTTTAGGGGCTGGACCCCCCTTTTGGAATTTTGCTATGCTGATTTAACCATCATATGATGGTGAGTATCGCTTATATGAAGATATATACCAATTTTCCAGCTTTCTACTCAATATAGTGTGAGTGGGGCCAGCATTCCCCCCATAAGGGATGCAGAGTCATTAACTCCACACACAAAAACACAGTTAACAAATGACAGGTTACGTCACCATCTAACTACCCTCCAAATTTTAGCAAAATATGATAACTCTAACCCATGTAAATATATATCGGAGCCATAGGCTGAGCCGGAGCCGGAGCCTAAACATCATTTTCACCCCGTATATATTATTTTATATATATACAGGATGAGTCGAATGGGATAGAACAGGAGTCGTTTTTGTCGGCGAATCCGAAACCAAAGGTGGAGACTCGACGATGCGAGTGCTATGCGGTGCGTGCCGGATCGGTGCGGATCGGCTGCGGTGCGGTACGAGGACTTGAAATACAGAAGGAGGAAGCTAGAAGCGAACGCAGAAGGGTTAAAAAACAACTCAGAAGTGAATCCCTTTGGGAACACTTCTTCAACGTCATACAATATAAGGAAAAGTAACAAATAAATAATAATTACAAAACAGACAAACAAACCAAACAGGACAAACACAGACCCTTTTTTCGGGTTTTTTTTTTTTTTTTTTTTTATTTTCTGTGTCTTCTGGTCAGACAGACCTTCGGTCTGTCTGACCTCCAGGTGGTCGATTTAGCCTACATCATCGGTCGCTCAGATCCCCGCAACAAGGCGTAAGCGCATATTCGTGTCGACCCTCGGGGGCGGACCCCCTCTATATACATCCTAAGACTTGGAAATTAACCTGCTTTCGAGCTAACCATATATAGATTATTATTCCAAGTTTCAGGACCTATTATCTCTATTCCTTCATATCGAAAGGACGGCAACTACCAAACTGGCCTATTACTACTCCTGTACTGTAGATTTGATCAATATAAACAACAGCCTCAGTATAATATTCATTGTCAATGAGGAAATTTCTCTTCGTACCATTGAGTCTTTTATTCCTTCAGTATCTTAAATACAGATGGTATTGAAGGTTGAATTTATTAGAATATAATTAATCCAAATTGAAACATAAAGGGCATGTTAAAAAACTTTCGAAGTTTGCAATTACATTTTGTGATGTGGAAGTCGAAGTCAGTAACTTGCATGAAATAATTGAAGTCATTCACAGAGTCACAATTTAAAACTTTGTCAGTTTAAAATTTTCCCACTCCAACTCTTTCTTGAAAGTTACCGACTTCCGACTCCGGACTCCGACTGCCGCACCTCTTGAAAGATTACTTGACTCCGACTCCGACTCCGACTCCAACTCCCACTCCGACTCCAGACTCCGACTCAGACTCAGACTCCGACTCCACCCTCTTCAAAACTACCGACTCCCGACTCCGCGACTCCGACCCCGACTCGAGCTCCGACTCCGACTCCGACTCCGCCAACCCTGCTTAGCATCTAAAAAAATGTATTAACACCCCAAAACAAGCTTTGCAAGCAAAAGTTCGAACAAAAAAATAATTTAATTTAATTTTGGGTTCTGTGGGACGAATCTGAAGAGAGTTTTGTGAGGATTGGTAGAGAGAATTTGGTGTGTGTAAAAAGGAGAGGTTTGAAAATGTTACAACCGTAGGATAGGAGTAAGGTTTATGTATGTGAGTTGAGGGACAGTCCTCAGTTGAAGTTATGTTATAAAAGATGGTGAGCAGCTGGGCAAGTGTTCTGATTTTAAATATTAGGTTGTGTTGGATAGAAGGAACGGATATGCAGAAGTTAGTG
>JABUQX010041548.1:0-18811 GCA_015478945.1 Trachelipus rathkii
GGGGAGATGGGATAATAGCACGAAGGGCTTATACGGCTTGCCTACAGATACTATGGTAATTTCTTACTGCGTCATGTTGGTTGCACAATGGTGAGTGATTTTACAAAATCTCTGTCGTAAAGCCCACAGGAAAAGTTAACTATAGAGACCGACTGACGCAGTGGCCTTTTGTTGAATTTTTGTCAAATTACCTTTTATCAACAGTAACTTAAATAATTGTTCGATGTTGCGTGATATCATTTTGAAAGACTTCATGATGCATAATATTCAGCGTGATGGTAGTAGTACTCAAGATGTAGCTGTTTGGAACAGTTGGCGATTTTGGCGATTTGCGTCCGCTATGTCTTTCAAGGAAAGATATATGAAAGACTTTTACAAATACCAGTAGCGATGATCATTTGATTGGCTTTGTACGAGCTTATAAAATTAGAATTAGCCAAGTGTGGCATTCAAACACCATATTATTGATTGTTCATGATTTGACGGAGCTAACAATATGAAAGGTTTTTTTAACGGTCTACAAGCTCAGTTCAAAAGGAATATGAAGATCTATTTTACACTCACTGTAGGGACACAGCTGAATTGTAGTAGCTGATCAACAGTAACGTATGCTCCAGAATCAGAAACTTTAGTTGAAGGGTGGGAAGATCAGCTGGTTTTTATAACTCGTCTATAGAAAGAATGGACGGTATGTGAGCAGGGAAACAAACAGAAAACATATTGCAACATGAAAAAAAGCACAAGTTGCAAAAAATAGGAGCCACAATTGATGGAGCCAACATAAAGCTTTCTTCAATTATCGATGAGGATTTTTAAGAAGTGAGAAAGCGTAAACGCAGAGAAACTATTCATTTTATTACCGTTTCAAAAGAAATATCAAATACCAATCTAAATTCCTGCAATCCAATTTAACCAGTCAATGTCTAAATCTGAACACCTATTATGTCTATTGTTATAGATTTAGTTCTTGTTATAATCTCTCATTTTCAAATATTTACAAAATAAAACCATTGACTATTCTACAGCCTGGGACTTGGAGAGAAGCTGCTTCAACAAGTAGGGAGATAAAAGGAGTGATTAACACTTTCAAACTCATATTTGATAAAACAATGATATCCATGCAGAGTAACAATTAATAAGCAATTAGAAGATACCAGTATTGATGTAGAAGTAGAATTAGATTTCAAGGGAAAAAAGAAAACTTCAAGAAAAAGGTAATGACCGCTGAAAATCAATAGTTGAAGCTCCTGGAATCTCAACTGCTCAAAACTATAATGATCTTTGTCTCAGTGTTTTAGATCGTGCCAGGACAAGTATCGAAGAAAGAAGTTTGTTTAGTTCCTCATCATTTCTGATGGCAAGTTGAAGATGACGTGGTATGAACTCCATAAGAAATTTAATGAAATCGGTAATGCTATATTTCTCCTACGGAAGTTCTTTGTAGTACTATTACTTGGTTATGTTGAAAAAAATCAGTTAATGAAAGATCTGTAACGGTATACTGCATATTAGTATGAAAGTTTTATAATACAGGAACAAACTTACATAAAAGAAAATCAAGACAGATCTAAATAGAGGTGAAGAAATCTGTGAATTTGGCGATGTAGTATCTGAATTTGAAGAAGACGAAAATCATTTGGTACTGCTCTGACAATAAACAATGTTTTCGTTGTTTATCTGTTTTGTTTTTTGTTTTTGAATCTCTCATGAATCTAGATTTGTTTACCAGCCTATATGTAGCTTACAAGTTGGTACTAACCATACCTTGTACACAAATCACCTGTGAAAGGGTATTTTTTACAAAACGTAAAATCACTTAAGCAATCGACTTAGATCTCCTTTAAGCCCTGACCTATCTAATCTTCTTTTCATGATTGTAGAAAGAGACTAGTATTTCTAACCTTGATAAACGATGCTATTAGAGGATGATGTAGCCAGTCCAGTGAAGAACTGCCAAAACTGTTAGGTTAGTATTAATCTTCACGTATCACATAACCTTTTCTTAGTTGCTGTGTCTGTACTCTGTATCAAGGTAATGTAGAGAAATTTTTCTTTTTGTTATAAAAATATTCTACTATTTGTAACAATTAAATCACAATTAAAGAGGACTGTTTCTTTCAAGATGCTTGGTTTCATTCACCCTGATGTGACATGTGTCGTTTCCATATTTACTGAGGATTACAGTAGATTCGAACTATTTATAGGCTTTCAACAAAGTGATTTGGCTTCTAAAACTATAAAATCTCTACTCAATTCTCATGTGAAGTCCACTCGTAATAATAGTATACTGATATTTTCTAGCAGGGATCAAATTAGGTACAAATTACTAAAATTATATAAATATTTATGTAAAGTACACAACTCAAAAAATAGCCTACTTTTTCCTCAACTATTTAGCCCAAAGTGACAAAATCATGTAAATGTGCTTTAAGCAGCAGCCAATTTTCAAACTACATATTGCCAATAATCCTATACCCTCTAAAGTCCCCGGTAAGGGCCCTTTTCAATCTTTAGCCGAGGGCCCCCAAAGTAGCCAGTCCGGGGCCTGTTATCATTATCAACAAACAATGATCTGTCAAAAAAGATCCAGATTTGCCATCAAAGAGAATCTAAGGCTTCTCGGGAAACTTCATTTTGGGAAGCTGAGAGAATTTGTGGGATTCCCTATACCTAGGTTATGGCCGATAAATTCAGAATCTTGCACTCACCTGATGATGATATCATTATTTCATAAGGTTTTTCTTATACAATGGCTTGACAATACTGATATTCTCTCTCTCTACCTCTCACTACTCTCTCTCTCTCTTCGTCTCTCTCTCTCTCTCTTCATCTCACTCTCGTCTCTCTCTCTCTCTATCTCTGTATATATACATATATATATATATATATATCATATAATAATACTATATTATTAATATATATATATATATATATATATATAATATATATATATAGAGTATATATATACATATATATAACTATATATATAATATATATAATAATAATAAGAATTTGTTTTATTCAATTTTTAAAAAAAAAAATTAGTTTTCTTTATTTATTTGGTGTTTCACAAATTTATTGCAAACTGGCAACCTATTTATGTAGTAGGGTTGCCAATTGGAGGATCATTTTAAATGACGTTTATTTCCGAGAAGGAGGCCCTTGTGGAAACATCCAAAATAGATACAAAATAAGAAGATAGGTTTCTTTACGCTTGCCTATGACAACCAGTGTTTGAAAGCATAAAATAGCGCTCTCTAGAGGCACAAATCAAATTCCTCCCAAGTCAATGATCCTTAGAAAAATAATGTTTCGGAAAAAGTAAACGAATTTAATGAAATTAGCTTTCATTGTAAAACATGTTTAAACATTATTTTAAAAGTAATGAAATAGTAATTTGACTTAACCGAACTGCACTTTTTTTAACTTTCTTCACAATAGTCTTGGCCTCCTTTGCTTCCTCTGTAAAAGCGCATGGTGAATAATAATATATATATTTATATATAATAATATATATATATATATATATATATATATATATATTATATATATATTAATATTAGTATAATAATATAATACTATATATATAAGATATACTATAATATTGTCAGCCGTATCGCAGCAGAAGGCTTCAACAATGAGTGATTCAGAATATTAAAGTTAAATGAATGGAGAAAAAAAGACATCGCAATTCCAAAGTCTAATGCAACTCGTCTTAGGAAAAAACAGGTGAATAGCGTGAAGAGTGGCTAGGAGGCGGGAAAAAAGGAACCCACATGCGAACAAGCCGGGTTCCAAATTTTACATAAAAGTCACATTGAGAAGAAAGGGCACCGCCATTGGTCACTAGGCGCGACCTAATGGTAGTTAGGTATGCTAAAGGTCAACTCTCTCGATCACACCTGCCTTTGTAGTCCCTATAGTAGAAGAGATAGTGCACCAACGAATTAGTCGCAAAGAGGCAGAAGCTCAAGAAAGATATAGAAATAATGGAGAGTTTATTAATATTTTAACCTTAGACACAACCTTATCCAAATGAATTGAGAAACCTGAGCCCTCAAATGTGAAGAACAGTACTTCCAATAATGGCGGACACGACCTTATAAAAATTAGACGTAACTGCGTTCATTCAAGGTAAATTAATTCCGGCAATCTAGACAAACTCACCTAGATTCTTATGGGGCTACTAGCAGCGTTCTATGAAATGAGATTTCCAAGGTAATTTGATTCAAACTAAGAATGTTTATTTTGTCCACAGGTGAAGACATCGAAGTATATTGAGAAATTGGGAGGTGTTTTGAGATGGGAAATATGTAGAACTGGATTATTAAAATGAGCTAAATTCACAAGGTGAGGAGACCACCGGAAATCCCATCAAATATCGCAAGAATAAGGTCGGAAAGTTCAGGTCGAGAAACAACTCTAGATGCAAAGAGGGAACACAATTGAAATGAGCGGAAGAATGAGTACAGAGTCATCGGCATAAGACTTGAACATAGTTGGAGTGCGCTAACATACATGTTAATGATATTAAGATAAGTTGAAATTTCACAGAACCTTGCTGAACTCTAATAACAAGGAAAGAGGAGAGTCGCTCCCTATCACAAGAGTTCCATACCCGTCAAAGTCTCGAGAAAATGTCAAACCGCCACCACACAAGACTTAGACTCCCCATAGTCCCAAGGGCAGAAGACCATAATCAGTGAGATAAGAAATGTAAGTCGCCAGTTGACCTCGAGCGTCGGAATCCATACTGATGACTGAGAGAAGGGTCATGAGATTCCAGAATGATGGCCATGAAGCGAGAGTTAGGAGAGTTTCAAAGCACTTTTATGCAGATACAAGTGAGAACGGGAAGGACGAAGTTGCAGGAACAGAGCGCTACTCTTCTCGGGATCGGCTCAACATATCACGTCGTCCAGAATTGAGGAAAAGAAAGATATAAGGCATAGAGGCCAACTCCAGCTCAGAAGCCCCGCTCCCTAAATAACATAGGGGAGTGTGCGCGACTGCCACTAAGCCTACCTGACGTTCATTATGATTTTAGGGATCTCAAATCACACCTATCATGGTATCAACAGCGAGCCTTGTAACACTGAAAGGATAAAGAGTTCGGAGGAGGTAAATCCAGAATCGTTCTAGAGTGGAAGTTAGATGTAAAAAGAGTGGGCTTTTTGCAGAAAGGATGTTGTACTACAAATCTGTCAGAGCGAATCAACAGGAGGAAAGTCAAACTTTTTCAAATATTAAGAGATGTGTTTATCAAGAGGCCAGATAATTCTGTATCAGTAGGAGAGAACCAAGGATGTAGAAATACTCTTTAGTCTATTCGCAGTAATATCCCGCAAACGGGATTCCAGCAGACAAAGAAGTAGCAAGAGTGGTAGCGCAACCAAGAGTTTTCCCATTCCTGATAAGTCATTTGTCTCTATCATGGAGTGTTCGAGAGCAGGTTCCATCGAGCAGCAGATTTCAGGAGAAGATTTAGTTGAAGATGGAATAAACCTGCTCATTCATTCGATGATTACGACACCTACCTTTTCAGCCGACGGCGAAGAGACCTTCGAGTCGAAGCAAAATCATACAAGGGATTAGGTATAGTAAGCAAAGAAGAGAGACAATCGCACCATAACTAACCGAATTAAAGTTTTGGCCGGATGGTATGCTGCCTGCTAGGAAGAAAGCATTGTAATTAAGAGATATAATTTTTAATGTATTGGAGTAACACCTTTGCATCCTTATAATAGTTGTATTTGCAAAGCAATGTAAGGCTTAGGAGTTTGCTTTGAAATTATTTTCTGAACTTGACTAACAGCATAAAAATTTTTTTTTAATTTTATATTTTGCGAATTTATTATTGCAAACATTATTTACCTGCATCATAATGTAGCTTAACAGCTGATTAATTAATGCACGTGATCACGTCCGAAGTATAAGGCGGAAACTATGCTAGTAATATTAAAGGGTCTAACTTTCTTTTGTATCTAGAAATAGTTCCTTCGAAATTTTCTACTGAAAATAAAATAGTCTGAGATAGAAAGAAGTGAAAAAAGATATATATATATATATATATATATACATAGATATATAGATATAATATTATATATTATATATATAATATATATATATATAATATATAATAAATATATATATATTACATATATATATATATATATATATATATATATTATAATGAAATATATATATATATATATAATATATATATAATATATATGTATATATATATATACTATATATATAATATATATAGAAATATAAATTATAGATATATATATGTATATAGTATATATATATAATATATATAGTATATATAATATATATAATCTATATTATATATATAATATAGTATATATATATAAATATAATATATTTAATATATATATTATATATATATATATATATTAATCTATATATAATATAATAATATATATATTATATATATATATACATATATATATAATATTATATTATTATATATATATATTATATATATATATAATATATATATATATAATATACTATATAATATATATATATATATATAATAATAGATATTATATATATATATCATATAATATATATACTAATAAAATTATTATTACTCTCGACCCCATTCCCTGGCACTTAAATTATCAACCTCAGTTAAAAAAAAAAAAAAAAAAAAAAAAAAAAAAAAAAAAAAAAAACAAAAAAAAAAAAAAAAAATTCATCTGACAAGAATGTTTAATTTTAGAAGTTGCAAATACAAAACCTGGAGACTTCATAACTCTTTTCAGGCTCATTTCTGAAAGGCATTTTCTTTTTCTTATTTTTTTTTTACCTTTAAAGGTCATTTCAAACATTTCACGTAAAGTTTCAGTGAAAATCGTTAAAAAAGATGTAAAATATGAAAGTAGCATTACAAAATATTTTTATTCATTTGCAAAAAATTTCATTAATAATTCCCACAGGCATTAAGGTTAATAAGGAACGAAACAACTATTTAAAACTGGAAATTAAATGTAAAACCTCAATAATAATAATAATAATAGATAAAATAAAAAGATAATAATAATAATAATAATAATAAAAATAATAATAAATAATAAAAATAATAAAATTAAAATTAAAATTAAAATTAAAATTAAAATTAAAATTAAAATTAAAATTAAAATTAAAATTAAAATTAAAATAAAATAAAATAAAATAACAATAATAATAACACTCACAATTAAAAGATAATAATTATAATAATAATAATAAATAAAATAATAAAATAAGAATATGATAATAATAATAATAATAATAATAAGAATAAAAATAATAATTTTTTCTTTGATGTCGTTGAGCAGCTTCTCCCGTTTCTTATTTTATATCGGATGTAGAATAAACAATTGTGATTCTCTTCATCTTCTTCTGGAACGTAAAACCAAAAATATAGTTTTATTATATATATATATATATATACTATTTATGAAATAAATTAATACTATATATATAGATACTTATAATATAGTATATATTACTGATAATAATATACTAATATATATATATAATATAAATATATATATATAGTATATATATATATATATATAATATATATATATATATAATATATTGATTTTTCTATACTTTTTGAAATTATTATTTTTATTACTGAAAAAAAAATTTCATATCTTAGAAAAAAAACATGTTGAGGATTACAAATTGCATGGCGCAAATTAACTATGTTACGGAGGCTGTGCCCCTATTACCTCTTAGTCGCTGACCTGTGATTGAAGTGGTCGTAAATAATATGAAAAAAAGCCTTTACACCCATATACGTATTTAAAAAATTACATCTTGCAACTTATTAAAAACTTATTTGATACGTTATAATTTGAATTTTGAGACTTTTTAACTTTATTTCCAGTCACTCTCTTGTTTATCTGTTTTTTTTCCTTCTTTACATGTTATTCAAACATTTTATGTGTCATGTAAATCGGTGTATCTCATATACTAGACAAGGTTCTCCATAGACAATGCTGTAAATATTACATTGAAGCTTCATATAACAATTTTTTTCCAAGGTCAATTCTCGGAGTCTTTTTTTCTTTTTTTCTTTTTTCGTTATTTATAGATTTGATGTGGAGATTTACTATATAGTATATAAATATTATATAATATATATATATTTATATATATATATAAATATACTTATATATAGATATATATATAAATATATATATATTATAATACTATATTATATATATAATCACTATAATAGTATATATATATATATACAGTAGGCGATCCAGGATTTTTTTTCCGGGGCAGGGGCCAGACAAAAATAGTTTCATATATATTGTTATCGCGTTGCTTTTGTTAATTGATTTTGCTTGTTTGTTTTATTTAGAGACTTTACGCGAGGTCCCAGGATCGAGGTCCCAGGATTCTCTTTGGAGAAGGCTTATTCCTGACAACACTAAATGAGGAAAAGAAAAGGATTCAAGTAACACACGAGATGTAATTTTTATAATTATAAAATAAAAGACTCCATTACAGTTTATGTCAATCCTATTGTACCTATTACCAAATACAGTATATTAATCCTATTATACCCTATTACCAAATATATACATATAACCTATTATACCCTATTACTAGAAATATATATATCAAAATATTCTTTATTTATGTACAATATTAAATTTTCCGGAAAATATTCATAATACAATTTATTGTCAGAATTTTATACAATTTACGGAACGATACGCTCCTTAGCAACTTATCCAAATTGGTCCGAAAGTTAGTTTCCTTGGTCGGGAAATTCTTTGACAATCTTAGCAGTAAGTATTTATTCCTTACGAGCACCAGGAACAGCTCGCTATGCTAATGATCGACTCAGCCCCAACAGCACGATCCAAATTGGTTATTTCCAGATTAGTGATGGGTGAGACAAACGCTCCAGTCGTCACCGTCACGATGCCTCCCACATTTCCTGTTTGATTTAAGCCTAAAGGGGCTAACTTAGCTACACGATTGTCCTTTGGATTTGCTCCCGCAATCGGCACCCTGAAAATGACAATATAAATTTGTATTATACCATCATCGTTTCCCTAAATCGAGTTAGTGACACCAATGCTAACGTTAATAATAATAATAATAATAATAATAATAATAATAATAATAATAATAATAATAATAATAATAATAATAATAATAATAATAATAATAATAATAATAATAATAATAATAATAATAATAATAATAATAATAATAATAATAATAATAATAATAATAATAATAATAATAATCCCCCCAACCTTGCACACATAATATTTATAATGTGTACGAATAATGGGATAACCTAGTACTCGATTCAGTTACTCCAATGATATTAATAATGCGCGCAATAATGAAATAAACACTAGTGTACTCATAACCCCAAATATTTGATATAATAACGGAAATAACAATAACGATACCAATAATAATAATAATAATAATAATAATAATAATAATAATAATAATAATAATAATAATAATAATAATAATAATAATAATAATAATAATAATAATAAAAACCACCATAATTTCTATTCGGTAATTTTCCTTACAATCTCCAGTTTGCATAAACTTAACCTTTCGTCTGTGTGTACTATTAGTTTAAAATCCTTGTGTGCTATGAATTCCTCATACCTACACGGCCTGTGTGCTTCCCGCACACAACCCATACACGCACACACACACACACACATATATATATATATATATATATATATATATATATATATATATATATATATATATATATATATATATATATATATATATAATATATATATATATATATAATATATATATATATATATATATAGTATATATATTTCACTAAAAATATCCCGTTTATTAATCTACCTAAATTTAAACACTGATTGTTACCGTTAATACATCTGTCACCTTTACTCAATTTTTATACGGCCGAATCCTTTTAAATGCATGAAAATTCAATGGTCCGTTTTTTGACACATCCTATATAATCGTTTTAAATATTCCCATAAGTCACTTCTAAGAAAATACCTATTTCAAAATCCGAGACAACTCCTACATGCTCAAACGGTTAAATATTTCCTATGCGTAAATTTGCATTTTACTATTAAATTTGTTTTAAATTTAAACACGATGCACCAAAATATCCTTTTAAGTTTTTACCTAAAAAATGCTACCTATACGTGAATTTGAATTCTGCTATTAAATTTGTTTTCAATTTTGAACACAATGCACTAAAATATACTTTTAAGTTTCTACTTCAAAATGCTACCTAAAATATCATTCCTTTAATAAATGAGCGAATCTTCCACAAATAACACAAATGACTAAACCTTTCACAAATAAACTTTAGAAATACTCTTACCCGATACTGGGGAAAATCAAACTTGTTTGTAGTTAAACAATTCCAAATCCTTCTATGTAACTGGAATTTCGTGACTTTAGCAGTAATTTTCCTCGTCACAATTCCCAACTTTTGCGAATATTTACTTCCTTAAATTTTGATCACGAAACCTTCAATTTTTTAACTCTTTCAGAAAGACAATCTATTCATTTTATAAAATATTGACTAATGCTCTGAATTTAGTTGGTTCGTCCTACATTACTCCCCTTCCAAGATTGGGAACCAATCTTAAAAAGAAAAAAAATAGCTCCACCACTCAAAAAGGAAAAACAACCTTACCTAATTTCCGATGGAGGCTCGTCTTTCCTCCGCCCTTCTCTCATACTCCAATACTCTCCTTTGGACATTCGGTATATCTGGAGCTGGACCTCTAGATCTTGTCATTGGTACCTGGTACCCAATTTCTACTCCTTGTGGATCCACTCCCTGTTTCTCCGATTGGTCCTCTAAAATCATCCGTTCAGGGTCTTCACCCACTTCCCATAACTCCTCCTGAATTGACCTGGGGGTATAGAAAGGAACATTATTAGAATTAATGTAATTACTTTGACTAATATTACATACCTCAACTGGTTCCGGTGTTTCCTTTCTTGAGACCATGTCATCCTCTTCACTATCATTCGCTATATCCCCTACAAGTATGTAGCTGCCATCTGGAAATCTTAATGACTTCTCGAACCTTTGCAAATTAATTTCCTCATCTGATTTAACCTCTGACTGCGCTGAGTCCAATCCAACCAATCCATTAAGTCATTTGTATCAATAGGCGATGATGTCAGCTCTATCTCCGTTTGGGTCATTTTATCTACTGTTATGGCTTCAGTTTGTGTGGCTATATCTACCTTGTATTTAGGTTCTCCTATAGCTACCTCTACTAAATCCCAAATATCCTTTTTATTTTTTCCATGTTTCCTTTCCTTCGTTGATCTCTCAAGTTGTTCTCTATAAATTACATAAGTTTGTGTTGGTTCCTCCTCTTCCTCTTCCTCTTCAGTTTTTGTCCCCCATATTTGTTCTTCTCCTTGTTCATATGTTTCTTCTTCGATCCTAAAATAGTCAAGTAAATATTCCGGAGGATCTGCCCAAACTTTTAAATGTGCATAGTGAGTCCTCATTGTTTTTCCGTTTCCTTCAATGTCATATGTCATTCCACCTGCAATCACCTTGGTTATCACAAAAGGGCCCTCGTACCTTTTGCTTAATTTTTTCTCCAGAGTTCTATCCACTGAGATGATTTTCCTTTTAACTTTCACCCCTACTGCGTATGGCAACCAGTTTGGATGACCCTCTTTCCACTTGTCCTGTTCCTTTCTTGAGATTGGTAATACCTTTCCTTTCTCATGTTTTTGAACCATTAGTTTCTCTGCCGGGGTTACTCCTAATTCTGCATGTTTTGTATTATTATATACCATTATTACTCGGGGTAAACAGTCATCCCATTCCTTATCCTTCGTTACCGTATTCTTGAGGAACTCCGCGAATGTCCGGTTGACCCTCTCTACTGCCCCGTTAGCCGCTGGTTTGTACGGACTGCTAAAGACATGTTCGATTCCGTAGGCCTGAAGCATTTCTTTAAATCTCGTGCTCCTGAATTCAACTCCATTATCCGTCAATACCTTGTATGGTGGTCGTAGAAATGTGGGAAGCATTTGTCCTTCAAAAGCCTCTGTTACACTCCTTGCAGATTTATCCTTTAACGCCTTCACTGCAGCCCATTTACTACAGTGATCTATAGCCACCAAACAAGCAATGTTTCCTTTTCTGGTTCTAGGCATGGCCATAACATCGACAGCTACTAGTTCGAACGGATTTTGTACCTTAATCTTCCATATAGGTGGAAACACAACCTGATGGTCTATTTTATTCAGTTGGCAGGTTGGGCATGTTCGGCATACATCTTGAATGATTAACTGACCTCTGGGGTGCCAAACATACCTTGAAACAAGATCTGTTAATTTTTCTCGTCCTATATGAGCTAGATTCCGGTGCGTAACCACAGTAATGCTTACCATCTGTTGGAACCCTATAACAGCTCCAAATTGCTCATCTCTAATCCTTTTTACTAAGATGGCTCCATTCATTCGTAGATCCTTCCTATATCGATAATATTCCTTCAATAATATATCAATCTTCCTAATCTCTTGATTATTTCCAATTTTCTTCTTTAATTTCCTAATCACTTCAGAGTTATCTTGTAATCTTATTATTTCTTGGACTGTTATTAAGTCATTATCCTTATTCACTGTGAGGTTATAAACATCAATGTAAAAGCCACTCACTACGTCACCATCGTTCCCAGTGCCTATTATTCCTTCTCCGAAGTCCAAAATTCGGCATCTACTCACTATATTCATCCCTAGAAGTAAAACCAAGCTGGAATATGTTGCATCCGAACGACGACCAATGGTGTATTATTTGCCCGGCACCTGTTTTATTTTACGGCCACTGTGTGTACACGTCTACAATCCTTTGTAGTTACTCCATGAGCAGTAATATCCACCTATCCATCTGGTTCAGAATATGTTCAAATTGGTTTAGAGCCATCAACAACTCTTCCTGATATCAAACTGATGACAGATCCTGTGTCCAGAAAGGCCATCTGAATACTTCTCTGATAGAGAGCTCCTGCCATGCCCACTCCTTTTAAGCTTGTGGTACACCTAACCTAGACTGTTGCCCTCTCTCCTTCATTATAAATTTGATTCCAAATTCTTCTTTGGAGAGTTGCTGATAATAAATAAGACTATTTCCTGAGTGTACACTTCCGTTTCCGTATCTGATAATCTTTCATTCTTCCTCTTGCGTGACGTCTCTAGGTTCCTCAGTATCCGTTTTCGTCAATATTGTATTTTCTCCTTTGGAATCGAAAGTACCATCATCAGCTACTGGATTGAAGTGTGATCCTCCTAACACCTGTATGTGTACATCTTTTAAGTTGTTACACTTCCTTGCCTTTGGTCCGATGTATGCCACTGAGCAACATATCCCATGATGCAACCAAATCTTTGTATTGAATTCATCACTGGCCACTAACAAAACTTCTGGTACTGGTTCCTTTCCTGGAGTTTTAATTGCTTTTAATAATTTTACGGCTTTTGGTCTCTTTTCCAACCCATACATTTTCCGTTCACTAATCAGGATGTCCAATAAAAATTCCCTTAGTTCCTGGTGATTTTTTTGTTTCATTTTAGAATGTTCTTTATCAAGTATTTCCTTCAAACTCAAAAATAGTATATCAGCACCGCCTGGGTTACCAATTTTAGTAACTTTAAACCTGTGTAGTGCTTCTGGATCGTTATATCGATTCTCATTCAGGTTTCCCTTGACACCGTTGACCATGTGTCTGCGAACCACTTAACCTTTCCGGCGATAATAATTGGATCTGGAAACTATATTCGCGTCAAGTCATCCAGGACTTCGGGCCAATTTACTATCCAGCTAGCTTCAATCGTGTGTTACTAATATACCAAGCCGATATCCGGTAACAAGGATGAAGTCCTGAGCTCTAGTGAAAAGGCGAAAAACCTTTTAATCCCCACCGTTTATGGGCTAGCAGTTCCACTTCTATGCTGGAAGGCTTTGCCGTTCCACATGCATGAAGGAGGGAGTTGTATTGCAATTACTCTGTCTACACCTTCTTGTTCTTGCCACAAGCCTGCCATACCAAATCCACTGGCATCCACGTAGAGTTCCAACTTCTTACTACCTTCCGAGAAATCTGGAAATGCCAACTCTACTGATTCTTTCATCCGTTTTTTCAGTTCCTCGAAAGCCTTGATCCTTTCATTTGTCCATTCGATTTTGTCCTTTCTTTTGCCTCCCGTTAGTGCGCTGAGAGGTGCTGCCACTCCTGAACAATTTTTTTATAAATTTTCGTTGAAAGTTAATCATTCCTAAATATCGTCTAGCTCTCCCACATTTCAGTAGGCTCTCTCCAACTTGCACTGATCCATAAAATTTCCGGAAGTTTTGTGATCCCTTGTCCTTCTTGCGAAGTTCCTAGCGAATTTAACTTCTTTCTGGACCCAGCTACATTTACTCACTTTTACCTTGACGTTCGTTTCGCAGAAGCGCTGTAGGACCTGTTCAATCAATACTAAATGTTCTTTAAATTCTTTTGATATTAATAAGACATCATCGACGTAAACCACTACCTTGTCTCGGCTAAAACCTGTTAAGATCCGCTGCATCTCCCTCTGGAATGCTGCAGGTCCGTTCTTTAGCCCAAAACTCAGCCTTTTAAACCGGTATTGACCGCTGACTGTTGAAAATGCCAGCTTAAAAATCCTTCTTTCTTCCGTCGAACGCGATCTGGATTAATACCCCTTTTACTAAGTCCAGCGCTGGGGTTAAGCGAGTATTGTACCCCCTGTACATCCAAAGATGGTTTCGGTTTTTCATGCTGGCCATTGGGAACACCTATCTGGCCATCTCAGTTACTTGGGTTAAGCCCGTCGTATACCTCAATACCAAATTGCTAGACGAGTGTTGCCGTCGCTTTTTCTAACTGGCACCACCGTGGAAGAAAGCTCCCATTCTGCAGCACAAGGTGTCTACTGGATGCTAAGTCTGTGCTAAACCATAACTCCTGTACTTGGTGTTATCGATTTCATCATCTAGTCTTGCTGAATTCTTATCTCGAACCTCCTTCGCCCATAGATTGAGTAAATTTAGGCAAGTATATAAGAGATATATATGGATATATATATATTAATAACATACCTGAAACTGTTATACCTGTTATAATATATATATAAATATATGGTATGATCATTAGTATGAAATATGTCTCACTGATTGTCATTACGTGAATCTCCCTTACTAAATGCATTTTTCCATTTGTATAAAACACCCGTGACGTTCTCCCGTTTAGTTCTTTTATAGTTAGCTTTTTCCAATGAAATTTTATTTTCTCATTACTATGTGTAGTTGTTTACCTATTCTGTATTTCTATATATACACTTTCGTCTTTTCAATGCGTATTCATTTCCTATTAGTTCTACTATTTCCCCTAACGTACCGTTGTGTATCAACTGTTACAATCTTAATTACCTTTTAAAGGTTAATATCGTCTCTGCAAAGTTATCTTCTTATTTACCTATACACTATATAGATTATCAATTCCTAGTCTATTCACCTTTCATCCCTAGTTTTTATATTAATATTTCCTTATATAGGTATAATCAGTTTATTTTTTATTATCAGTATAATATAGTTACCTTATCTCCTTGTCACCTTTCTCAAATTGCTACTCATCCTTTTATAGATAGGCATTATTAATTTAAACTTATTTAATTTATTAATACTATATTCCTACTTCGTAGTTATGGTGATTTCTCTCTCTTCCTTCAAAACCTATAATTCTTCAGTGTCCAGTTGAATGTCATAACACACGATTACATTTCAGGTTTAATTTCTTGGAATCCCATTTTGGCCTATCGGACGATCGCAATTCATTCAGACACAATCACAAAGTAAATTTTTGTTTTGATTTTTCCCCTTGCGTGATTAAGAATACCGAGGGTATTTGACATAACTAACACCTCACACAATCTTCAGATCTATCTCTAGATAAATACAGTTGTGTCCATATTGAATATCTAATTATATCCCGCATGACGGTATAGAAGACTTCCGACTTCTCCATACATCTACTTTAATCTTGATTTGCTATCAGAATGCAAGAACATCAAAGAAATGAAAACCCATATATGTTCCTATCTTTCTAATTGCACTTTATACAAACAAAATCTATGAGAGTGACCCATTATACAATATATTTTATGGTACCTGTAAAGGTATATGCCGTTTGTTAGGACGATCCACAATTTATACGTTTTGGGTCTCCCATACACTCTCATAAAATTTCCATCATCCTGTGTTTAGTTAATTTTAGGTTTTAGTGTAACATCCTATCCTTAATATTGAGTCTTCTATCATATATCGCAATATATTGTAGCTCACCACTGTTCTATTATGGATTGTGGAGCATTATTCATATAATATATTATTTTAAATTTTTATTTATAAATATTCTAGCAATGGTGTGTATTAATTGTAGACCTTTCCTTATCTCCTTTGATCGGTTCTGCTTCCTGCTGCGTATTGTTAACATCTTCCTTGATTTGTTTGTGTGTTGTTATTGCTCAACCCTTATCCCTTACATTCTGTAAGGTTTATCCATTTATTGTTTAGGTAACTCTGGTGGGTTTCTTTCAAGCCTGTTTCCTATCTACAAAATTTCTTTGCTTCTTGGGTAATTCCTAACACATCACAACTTTTTGGAGATTGCTGAGCATGGCTCTTTATTGTTAATGCTGTAACTCAATCTCATATATGACTTTCTTGGTGTCCGACTCCGTATTTGTTCTCCCTGGTCAAGATTGACGGATGCGATTTCGAGTTTCCCGAACTTGTGTTTCCTTCTTCTTGTTTCCATGCATTCAATTTATTTTCTCTCATAAAGTGTTACAATTAACCACGCTCCCTCTATGTGAATCACAAATTTCGTCACATCTAAGAAATTCATTTTCTTGATCAAAGGCCTTGCTTTCCTCACTGCTCTGTCTATTGTGTCCTGCCAGTCTGTAGTGTTTTGAGGGCCACACTCCCTGGCTATGGTTGCTCAATTCTCCACTACCGTCATCTTAAGCCACTATTCTTCTAAACCTTCCAACAATCTGTATTCATAGTCGTACTTGTTGCAATGATAACACTTGACCTTTTCATTTATCCATGTACTCCTTCTTATTGTTATTTCTTTGAATAGAATCTTGCTGGTACACCAACTGGTGTTACCAGTATCAGCATCCTTATCGCATACGTTTTCCTTTTCATCTCCTCCTCATTTTGTATTTAGTAGGTTGCCCATATTTGGATGCTCGATCTCCTCGGTACTCCTCTCATATGAATTCATTCAGTTGTATCCTTCATCCTGTGCCCAGTTTAATAATGTGTCTCCATTTCAGCGGAACCTTAGTGCACTTACTTTTTTCACCTATCTCCATTCTCATATTTTGCAAGCATGCCTTAGCTATTCTCTTATTCGGCAACCAATTCTAAAAATTTTTTTTACACGCTTGTCCCTATCCTCATTCTTTTTGTGGTAGCTGCTGCATTATGTCGTTGGCACACCCTGATAGCAAATTCGTGCTAACTTTTTTCTGTGCTGTCTCTTTATTCTTCCAGCGTGTCCAGAATCTTTTTCTGCAAAACTTTCTATATTGTTCGCTCTCCTGTATCTTCCATGCCTGGTATCACAAATCTCTTGTAACCTGAAACCTGGCTATAATGGTATTATAATCTATTTTAGCCCTATAAATACTATAATACGTTCTCAAAATTGGGCCCTCCAAAAAATTTCTTAGCTCTACCACCCAACGGTTCTTATCCTTTCCTAATTGTTCCTTTGCATACCTTTCGAAATCTCCTAGAAAGGCATCGAATTTCTGTACTTTCTCTTTACCATACTTTAGGGGTTTTACCGCCTTTACATTAGCCCTACTAAATGATTTCATAACTTCTATCATTTCTCCTGCTAATATAATAAAAATCCTGCTGACTGCTTTCTGATGTTCCACTCCTGATTCCTCTAGTTCTACAAGTTTCTTCAACCACTTTTTTCCTCCTTTGTCTGGCTCACTTTCGGCTTCTGATTCTTGTTCTTCTGTTGAACTATTTTCCACTGTGTACTTCCTGTCTGTCCTTCTTTTTCTGTTTCTCCTCTTCTTAGTTTTCTTTTTACCTTTAGTTTTGTCAGAGTCGGTTTCGTCCTCAAATGGGTCACTCATTTCCCTATCATAGCCACTCTCCTCATCAGTATAATACTTTGCCTTCTTTTTCAGCACTCCCTTCTTCCGAATACTCTGTTCTTGTTGCAATTTCCATTTTTGAAAAGCCTGTTCTTCTATTTTAACCCGATTTTTCTGTTCTGCTATGGCAGCCTCTCTACGACTATCTACAACAGTAACTTCTACTACGTCTTTCTTTGGTCCTCTTCATCTCCTGCTCTGGCTTCTAAAACCTGAACTACTCCTTTCATTATTAACAACAATTTTCTCACATCCAGATTTTCTTCCCTAGCTATAACATCTTGAAATTTTTCTAAATCCTACTGCACTTTGATCTTCCTTGGGATCTTCAATCCCTTCGGGAATTGACTTACCAGTCTTATCCATTTCCTTCCCACTCATAGGAAAAACAAAGTCGAAAATATATATAATAGATATATATATATATATATATATATATATATATATATATATATATATATATATATATATATATATATATATATATATATGAAGCGCTTGTGCTTCGGTATGATATTGATGGATATTCTGATGATAATTCAATGCATAGATGTAATAAAGCCCT